>JADDOH010023193.1:0-21507 GCA_016648135.1 Agrypnia vestita | reverse complement strand
GACAGTGGAGAATATCGCAACAGATGGCCGATTGATTCTGGCGGCGGTGGATGAAAGAGTACTTGCCGACATTGGCGCGCCGAAATAAATGGCAGGAGCCCGCGCCCGCAATTAAGGAAGGCGAGATGGCCGTCATCGCAGATCCCGCGCTGCCCCGCAACACATGGCCTAGAGGGCGAATTTTGGAAGCCCGCCCGGCGCCCGATGGCCAAATTCGAGTCGTCCGAGTACGCACAGCTGCGGGCGATTATACTCGACCAGCCACAAGAATAATCATGCTGAAGGGGAATCCAGCATAAGGGCGCTGGCAGCATACCCTGTCCTCCTGATACGTGCGGGCAGGCCACACGGGGGGAGTATGGAACGGACAGGGTTGAGCCATGTAAAAAATGAGAACATAACATGACCACTATGAGCGGCGCGTGTCCACAATAAATCAGCCGCTACATACAGAAAATTGCATTGGAGACGAGGCGTGTATGCCGCTACTGAAAATCGGGTTGCCGCTCGGAGCGCGCGCAAGTCAGTGCCCAGCGGCTGTTGCCGCGACTGGAGGGGGGCCGCGCGCGCATACTGCTTCCAACTAGCTGTAGAACAACATCGCCCGGACACTAGACCGGAGATTGGCCCTTTGTTGAATGAATATGAAAATTGCAGCCTGTTTGGCTGCCGATGTTATTTCCAGCTACAAGTGTCGATACAAATATGTGTGGAATTTGTATATGTTATGAAAATATTTTTAAAATATGTTGATGTCTTGTAGGAAGCAGCGCTTGGCGCCCTTTTTTGTATGCAATATTGTCATGTGCATTATGTTGAATCTCTGATGAGAAAAATGTATTGGAATTTTATGAATTTTTATGAATAAAATGGAAATAAATAATTTTTTATTTGGCACCTATTGGTGCGTGGACAAAAGTTAGAAGTTTGAGCCGAAGGGATTCTTCCGCGATGTAACGCCCCAAAGTAAAGTATGTGTGTGGCACGCGGTACCCGCGATGTTCGCCTACACTAAATGGGCATGAGTGTGGCACGCAATATTCGCCAACACGGGAGACGAGTCTCGCTGCAGAGGGTCTCGTCTCTTTCTTTCCGCCGTTGAATCCGCCGACGGGCAATAAATGTTTTTTGAATATTCAGAGATTTTACAAACTTACCTGACCGGCTATAACTTCTAACGCCTAGTACTCAATTCCGAGCCCCCGTCTGAGATGCGTATATGGGATACCCTCCACGGGGGCCCGAAGGCCTGCACCGGGCGCCATCGTGGAGATGGTCAGCATGAAATTAATGAGTACTGGAAGACCGTGAGAAAAATTTTGTATTTTTCTCGATTTGGAAACGGTAGACGCCTGTTTGCGGGCCCACGTCGCGGTAAGCTCGCGCACACGGCTCGCCGTGGAGGATATTAAAAAGTTGAATTTTTTATCGACAACCAGAGCGGCTTACCGTGGACGAATTCCTACTTATGTAGTGTCATTGCATTCCTTATCTGAATGCCTGTCTGGAGAATGTATTTTTATACATGTGGAATGATATAGGCGCGCCTGAGAGTGAAATAAAGAAATTGGTTTTTGGCGCTTTTTTGAATGCCTATAACTCAGTAAATATTTACCTGGAATATTTGGAATTACTGTTAAAATGAGCGCTTGCATGCGCAAGTTACATTTGTCATAGCAAAACTTGTAAAACTGCTGTTTTTGATTTTTTATGAATTTTTGAAAATTTGAGCCGTTTGTGGCGAATTTAATTTTAGTTTTTTGGGCCTTGTATGACCCAGCCCGTCCAAATAACTGTGTTAATATCATCTGCTAGGTCTGTTATTACAAAATAACACAGTATTAGTCTCTTGGGAGCTAAAATGCATTTTTTATGAATTAATTTGTATCTGTCATATGAAATCTGCCGCGCGGTGAAATTGTGCAACCGCGAAGGACGTAGTTCACCGCTCGGCCGCTGGGAGCGCTGCGGCGCCTTCCCAGAATTACGCAATCTCATTGGTTTCTGTAATATGCTATGACGCAATCTTGTGAAATTTTGAATTTTGTATAAATAAAATGCATATTTTGAGCGGGTACCACTGATACGCCACGCGTCGGTACGAGAACCGCTATTTGGACAATCTTCTTGCTGCCTTTTCTTCCTGACCCAGCTTACCTACTTTGGACTCTGCTTTCTTGGAATTTTGTGACCACTGCTTTCTGACTTGGACTTCGCTTCGGATTTTTTCTTCGACTTGAATACGATAAAAGCACTACTTCGGCGTTTGACTTCTGGCATATCCACGGACTACGAGCTTCACAGCAAATTCTGGTGGCGATCTCTGCCCCACCAGCGAAGACTACTGAGCCGCATAAAAAAAAGTGTTCCCATCCGGAACATTTGGGTCCTGTTCGAGCCGGAGATTTGAGCTTCGCTGACGACCACCATGTCTCAAGAGGGATCGAGACACTCTGTTGGGGGAGACCACGACCAGGACGAGCCTGTGGCACCGGAACAAGCCGGTTCTGAAGTGGACCGGGCCTCCACGACATCCACGGAGGACACCGTCCGCCGGCAAGCGGCGGAGATCCGACGCCAACAGCAGCTCATACGAGAACTCCAGCGAGAGCACGCGGAGGCGCTCATCCGGATCTGCTCAGCAAAGGCAGACGCATCCGAAGCTGCAAATGTGTCGCCTACAAAGAGGCAACCGACCAGGGCGGCATCCAAGCGACCAGCCTCGGTCGCCGCTGATGATGTCACACCCAAGCGGCCGACACCAGCCGCCACCGATGACGTCACCACTCGCCGCTCACCAGTTGTCGCGGCCGATGACGTCACCACCCGCCGCCCACCAGTTGCCGCGGCCGATGACGTCATGGAGGAGTACGCGATTGTGTCATCAGACCGATCTGGACAGCGGGGCCGTTGTCCAGAACCGAGCACATTTACGAGAGATTGGGTCCTGAGCCATCCGGAACAAAGACGGATGGTCAACTCACTGATTGAAGAGGCGCTCAATTCACGCCAGGCCAACAGCACTCGCTCACAACCTACTGCGGGAGAGGCGCCGGTTTCAGCAATTTTGGCGCGACAATCAGGGGTCAAAGAATTGCCGCATTTTTCTGGAGACCCCTTCGAGTGGCCGACTTTCCTGGCGCAGTATGAGCAGTCGTCAGTTTTATGTGGATTGTCGCCGCCTGAAAATATTATGCGCCTACACACGGCGCTGAAAGGACGAGCGCGCGAAGCAGTCGCGCCGCTTCTAGTGGACCCACAGAATTTGGAGGAAATTATGCGGACACTGAAAAACCGCTTCGGCAATTCTGAGGACATTATTGATAGCATGCTGGAAAGAGTCCGCCGCCACCCACGGATCACTGAAGATTCGCCGATAGACGCGCTGACGGATTATGCTATAGCCATCAGAAATGCGGTGGCGACCGTGCATGGCTTTGACCGGAAATACCTGACGTCACCGCAGCTACTTACAGAAATGGTCGGCAAGCTTCCCATGTCGGCGAAATTAATGTGGCTGAATTCAAGGAGAGGCGGACCAACCAACATTACAATAAAGGACTTATCGGACTGGCTGGTCGACATATTGGACATGGCGCCGTACGCCGGATGTAGGCCAAAAGCGAGCCAGAAGATGACCGCCCGCCGAAGCGGTCAAGTTCACCAATTGACGGAAGACGGTGAAGAAAGTAGACCGTCAACGAGCGCCGCCAGATGCTGCGCCTGCCATATGGCAAATCACGCCCTGCTGGATTGTAGGGCGTATTGGAATAAATCAGTAAGGGAGAGATGGACATTGGCAAGGCGGGCCGCTGTCTGCTTTAATTGCCTAACAAGGGGGCATATGTTGCCTAACTGCAAGGCCAAGCGGTGCGGCGAAAATGGATGCCGAGCACCACACCACCACTCGCTGCACTTAGAGGAAAATCGCCGCCCGCCCCAAGCCGCTGAAGAACATCGATCCGGGCGCGGCGGGCGAGGCGGGCGTGGCCGCGATCAACATCGGCGAGGCGGGCGAGGCGCCCCGCGAAGCGCGCCACCGCGCGGGTCAGGCGGCGCCGCCGCGGCCGCCCCACCTACCACCCCCGCGACGAATGTTACGGCGCCCCGCGATAATACAGTGGGGCACGCAAAATTGGACAATGGGCGATATGCCGTACTGTTAAAAGTTTTGTTGGTGACTGTGAGTGGGCCCCGAGGCCAAGTGAAAATTTACGCGCTTCTCGATGAGGGTTCGACCGTCACTCTCGTCGATGAAACAGTGGCCAGCGCCGTCGGGGCCCGCGGACCGGTGCGCGGACTTAGAATTCACGGCGCAAATGGAATGTGTTCCTCAGATGACCGGTCCCAAGATGTAAATCTCACAGTGCGGGGGAGTGAGGCTGCATATGAAATGCGGGCGAGCACAGTCAAACAGCTCGCTCTGCCCGCGCAAAAAGTGCTAAGAAAATGCGAGTGCCAAAATAAAAATAAAAATAAAAATAAAAATGAAAATGACTTAGAACGCGCGTGTGTTGGTGGAAAGTGCGCGGAGTTTAATGAAGTGGAGCCACAAATATTGATAGGCCAGGACCACGCGCATTTGATCGTCACCCGGGGGAGGTGACTGAAATACCTGCCGGCGGATTGCGCTCCCGCACAGCCCTGGGATGGACCACACACGGCGAGCTTGGCCGCCGGCCACCCGCCGGCACCGCGACGGTTTTGGCGCTCTCCGGCGCCACGGTGCCGGCGGCCGATAACGATCTGGAGGCGCTGATAAGGGCGCATTTTGCAGTGGATTCACTGGGGATCACTGCCGCGGCCCGCGTCAATAGAGAGGACGCCCGCGCCGCCGCTATTATGAAGGCCACTACGCGGCAATTACCTACCGGGCAATGGGAAACGGGCCTTCTTTGGAAGATGGATGATGTTAATTTCCCAGACAGCCGCCAGTGCGCCGCCAACCGCCTGGCGGGGATTGAAAGAAAAATGGAAAAAGATACTGCATATGCGACGGCGTACAGGACGAAAATAAATGAATATTTCGAGAAAGATTACGCCCGCGCCTTGTCACCCGCCGAAGAAAAAGCGCTGAAATTTAAGTTTTACTTGCCGCATTTTGCAGTCTTTAACCCAAACAAGCCCGGCAAAATACGTATAGTATTTGATGCCGCGAGTAAGTGCCGAGGAGTATCATTGAATGATATGTTATTGACGGGGCCGGACCTGCTGAGTTCACTTCTAGGCAGTGTGTTCCGGTTCCGGGAAGGAAAAGTGGCACTGGCAGCCGATGTAAAAGAAATGTTTTTGCGCATAAAAATCCGAGAGGCCGACCAAGCGGCGCAATTATTTCTATGGAAACAACCAGGCGAGCAGGTGCCGACGACTTACCAAATGTCGTCTATGATTTTTGGCGCCACCTGCTCGCCCAGCAGTGCACAGTATGTGAGGAATCGGATTGCGCAAGCCAGTGCCACGGAATTTCCGACCGCGGCAAAGGCGGTTGAGACTACATTTTATATGGACGATTACCTCGACGCAGTAGATTCAACTGAAGAGGCCTTAAAAATGTTCACCGAAGTGACTGAAATACTGCGTCGAGGGAAAATGCAGCTCTGCAACTGGGCCTCCAATGATCCTGCAGTATTAGAAAAAATTGAGCCCGCCTTAAGAGCGGTGGAACCGATGAGGATTATCGGGGCGGAGACAACGGCAGAAAAAGTGCTCGGGATTGCATGGGAGCCGGCCTCCGACAAATTTGTTTTTCAATTTGTGAACTTGCCAGAAATAACGGAGGCCGGCCGCCCGACAAAGAGACAAATATTGAGCGCCGTAATGAAAATATTTGACCCCATCGGATTTTTGGCCTGCATACTAATAAGGTCAAAAATCCTATTACAGGATGTATGGCGCTCTAAAATTGGATGGGAAGAGAGAATACAACCCGAGCACGCCGATAAATGGTACGCGTGGTGCGAGCTAATAAGGAATGTGAAATGTGAAATCGCGCGCCCGTGCATATCCCGCCGCGATAGTGAAGTCGCGCTTCATGTGTTTTGCGACGCCTCAGAAAAAGCGAGCTGCGCGGTGGCCTATTTTGTCGAGACAGGAGAGGGTGGCCATTCCGTAGCCTTCATCTCGGCAAAATGTAAGGTGGCACCGCTGAAACCGCTGTCAATACCGAGGCTAGAGCTGCAAGCGGCACTTATCGCCGCGCGACTGGCGGCGGCTGTAAAAAAAGAGTACCGCTGTAAAATAGCCCGTACGGTACTGTGGACCGATTCCACCACGGTGTTATGCTGGTTGCGGACCGACCCCCGGGCGTATTCGACTTTTGTCGCTAACCGGCTGGGAGAGATTGATGAACTGACGAAAATCGCCGATTGGAGATGGGTCCCCACTAAACATAATCCCGCTGATATTGGGACACGGGACGGCGAACTCCCAGATTTGGCCGCTGATGGTATGTGGTTCAGCGGCCCTGACTTTCTACACCGGGGAGAGTCGGCGTGGCCGCAAGAGAGCCGCCGGCGGCAACCAGATAACACAGTACTGGAAAAAAGAGCAGACATTGTTTTGGTGACCGGAAGAACGCCCACGGGGGGAGCATTGCCCGATATAAAGCGCTTCTCATCATGGACAAAATTGGTGCGCACAGCGGCATGGATAAGGCGCTTCATTTGGAATTGCCGCCGCCGCGCTGAAGAGCGGCCCGGCCGAGATGTCACCTGCGATGAAAGAATAGCAGCCGAGCGCGCATGGATATTGTATTCTCAAGCGGAGGCGTTCGGCACGGAGATAAAAATTTTACACCACGGTGGAGCCGTCCCAAGGACCAGCCGGCTGTATCCACTGACGCCGCGCCTGGATGAATATGGAGTTATACGGATGGGCTCGCGGCTCGAGCAGACCGCGGTGCATGAAATACCGGCCGGCTTGAGGGCGCCGGTAGTATTGGACGGCTCTCACCCGTATGCCCGCTTGATGATAAGGCATTATCATGAGAAGGAAAATCACCCGGGCACTGAGAAAACTGTGGCAGATGTGCGGGAGAATTTTTATATTTTAAAATTGAGACCCACAGTGCGCCGGGTGAAATATGAATGCCAAGCGTGCCGAAACAGAAAAAGCCAGCCGCAACCGCCGTTAATGGGGCAAATGCCAGATTGCCGACTGGCTTACAATACTCCCGCCTTTTACCATTGTGGGCTCGATTATTTTGGCCCAATGCAGGTGACTATCGGCCGGCGAAGAGAGAAGCGGTACGGCGCGCTATTTACATGCCTCACAACGCGCGCCGTACATTTGGAAATCGCCGAGTCTTTGTCTGCAGACTCGGCCATACTCGCTATAAGGCGAATGGCAGCGCGGCGCGGGCATCCGCGCCTACTATATTCAGATAATGGAACCAATATTCGAGGCGCGGAAAAAGAGATGGCAGCCGCGCTGAAAGATTTGAGAAGTGACCCGCGGATGCATGGGCACCTCGCGGAGAGCGGGGTTGAATGGAACTTCAACCCCCCCCTCGCCCCACATATGGGTGGCGCCTGGGAGAGCCTGGTACGCGCCGTGAAGCGGGCGTTGGAGGCTACTTTGAAGGAGCGGGCACCGCGGGAAGAAACCTTGAGGACTCTGTTGGCTGAGGCCGAATATACTGTGAATAGCCGTCCGTTGACGCATGTATCGGTTGATCCGAAAGATGACGCGCCTCTTACGCCGAACCATCTGTTGCTGGGAGCGACCGGCCGCAATTCACATTTGGCGGTATACGGGGCGCTAGATGAAAATATATGCCTGAAAAGACAGTGGAGGATATCGCAACAGATGGCCGATTTATTCTGGCGGCGGTGGATGAAAGAATACTTACCTACATTGGCGCGCCGAAATAAATGGCAGGAGCCCGCGCCCGCGCCCGCAATTAAAGAAGGCGAGATGGCCGTCATCGCAGATCCCGCGCTGCCCCGCAACACATGGCCCAGAGGGCGAATTTTGGAAGCCCGCCCGGCGCCCGATGGCCAAATTCGAGTCGTCCGAGTACGCACAGCTGCGGGCGATTATACTCGACCAGCCACAAGAATAATCATGCTGAAGGGGAATCCAGCATAAGGGCGCTGGCAGCATACCCTGTCCTCCTGATAAGTGCGGGCAGGCCACACGGGGGGAGTATGGAACGGACAGGGTTGAGCCATGTAAAAAATGAGAACATAACATGACCACTATGAGCGGCGCGTGTCCACAATAAATCAGCCGCTACATACAGAAAATTGCATTGGAGACGAGGCGTGTATGCCGCTACTGAAAATCGGGTTGCCGCTCGGAGCGCGCGCAAGTCAGTGCCCAGCGGCTGTTGCCGCGACTGGAGGGGGGCCGCGCGCGCATACTGCTTCCAACTAGCTGTAGAACAACATCGCCCGGACACTAGACCGGAGATTGGCCCTTTGTTGAATGAATATGAAAAATGCAGCCTGTTTGGCTGCCGATGTTATTTCCAGCTACAAGTGTCGATACAAATATGTGTGGAATTTGTATATGTTATGAAAATATTTTAAAAATATGTTGATGCCTTGTAGGAAGCAGCGCTTGGCGCCCTTTTTTGTATGCAATATTGTCATGTGCATTATGTTGAATCTCTGATGAGAAAAATGTATTGGAATTTTATGAATTTTTATGAATAAAATGGAAATAAATAATTTTTTATTTGGCACCTATTGGTGCGTGGACAAAGGTTAGAAGTTTGAGCCGAAGGGATTCTTCCGCGATGTAACGCCCCAAAGTAAAGTATGTGTGTGGCACGCGGTACCCGCGATGTTCGCCAACACTAAATGGGCATGAGTGTGGCACGCAATATTCGCCAACACGGGAGACGAGTCTCGCTGCAGAGGGTCTCGTCTCTTTCCGCCGTTGAATCCGCCGACGGGCAATAAATGTTTTTTGAATATTCAGAGATTTTACAAACTTACCTGACCGGCTATAACTTCTAACGCCTAGTACTCAATTCCGAGCCCCCGTCTGAGATGCGTATATGGGATACCCTCCACGGGGGCCCGAAGGCCTGCACCGGGCGCCATCGTGGAGATGGTCAGCATGAAATGAATGAGTACTGGAAGACCGTGAGAAAAATTTGTATTTTTCTCGATTTGGAAACGGTAGACGCCTGTTTGCGGGCCCACGTCGCGGTAAGCTCGCGCACACGGCTCGCCGTGGAGGATATTAAAAAGTTGAATTTTTTATCAACAATCAGAGCGGCTTACCGTGGACGAATTCCTACTTATGTAGTGTCATTGCATTTCTTATCTGAATGCCTGTCTGGAGAATGTATTTTTATACATGTGGAATGATATAGGCGCGCCTGAGAGTGAAATAAAGAAATTGGTTTTTGGCGCTTTTTTGAATGCCTATAACTCAGTAAATATTTACCTGAAATATTTGGAATTACTGTTAAAATGAGCGCTTGCATGCGCAAATTACATTTGTCATAGCAAAACTTGTAAAAATGCTGTTTTTGATTTTTTATGAATTTTTGAAAATTTGAGCCGTTTGTGGCGAATTTAATTTTAGTTTTTTGGGCCTTGTATGACCCAGCCCGTCCAAATAACTGTGTTATTATCATCTGCTAGGTCTGTTATTACAAAATAACACAGTATTAGTCTCTTGGGAGCTAAAATGCATTTTTTATGAATTAATTTGTATCTGTCATATGAAATCTGCCGCGCGGTGAAATTGTGCAACCGCGAATGACGTAGTTCACCGCTCGGCCGCTGGGAGCGCTGCGGCGCCTTCCCAGAATTACGCAATCTCATTGGTTTCTGTAATATGCTATGACGCAATCTTGTGAAATTTTGAATTTTGTATAAATAAAATGCATTTTTTGAGCGGGTACCACAGATACGCCACCCGCGTCGGTACGAGAACCGCTATTTGGACAATCTTCTTGCTGCCTTTTCTTTCTGACCCTGCTCACCTACTTTGGATTCTGCTTTCTTGGATTTTGTGACCACTGCTTTCTGACTTGGACTTCGCTTCGGATTTTTTCTTCGACTTTAATACGATAAAAGCACTACTTCAGCGTTTGACTTCTGGCATATCCACGGACTACGAGCTTCACTGCAAATTCTGGTGGCGATCTCTGCCCCACCAGCGAAGACTACTGAGCCGCATAAAAAAGGTGTTCCCATCCGGAACAACTAGTTTAAAAAAACTCATTACGTGCGATGAATCAATTGCTTTCGATAGTATAATATAATAATACTTCTAACCAATGGCGAATTTGGCATAAAAATATTAAGTGATTTTTTTATGAAATAGGACAAGCGGCCCTGAAGGGATGCCCATCTCTTCCGACGGCATACGGAACTGCATAATTTGTCGACATATTTCATACTCTCGAATTGTTATTTTTACATATAAATGAAGGTATTTTTAAGGCTACACTCGGTGCAATATCAATGCGAAGTCGTTTCGCACGGGACGAAACGCTAATGGAGTCCATAATAATTATTCTGGCGCCGTTACAAAGTCCTTTAATCGGATTTAAACATCTAAAAAGTACATTGGTTCACGATTCAATTCAGAGGTGTGCCTGATGCTCATACAAACTCGGCTGGACATGTGTCGGTGGAATTATCCGAGACTTCTGCTTCAGAACTGTAATATGTGTGAACGCTGTTGTTTTGTTATGAAGTGTGAGGATGTAAGGCCCGGTTGTTTCAAGTTCGATCAAAGTAAGCGTTCTTTAAAAGC
The DNA here is from genome assembly GCA_016648135.1 of Agrypnia vestita. NCBI lineage: Eukaryota > Metazoa > Arthropoda > Insecta > Trichoptera > Phryganeidae > Agrypnia > Agrypnia vestita. The sequence continues at coordinate 10,785 of JADDOH010023193.1, read as the reverse complement.
ATAGATTTTTACGTTCTCCACCAATCAGACGATCCGTTTTCGTAAAAATCTATGCTTTGCTCGAGCGCTTACTTTGATCGAACTTGAAACAACCGGGCCTAAGTAGCGTCAATTGAAATGTTAAAAGCGAATGCACCAATCGAGGAGTGCTTCTGTAATGGTGGTATTGGAAGTGCGCAGTCTGCGAAGCATTCGTTGCACCTTCGATTTTCCCACTGTACCAATTGTTTAAAAATTCTAGTAAACGTGCTTTCTGCGCTAAATTTCTCTTTAAATTTTATCATCATCGCCCTCGTGGCCATTTACATATAATACAGTAACATTTTTTTTTTTATATATATACTTATGATAATAATTAATTTGTTCACAATGTATCACAAATAACCATTATGGGTCCGAACGGTCACCAACCTGATAAAAAAAATAATTTCTTACAATGTCCAAAGCATTTATTCTTTTATTTTTGTTTGTAAATGACGAAAATGTCTAAAATATAAAACAAAGATTTCTTGGAAGTGCGGAAGTTTTTTACTCAATTTAAAAAATAATAATATTATTTTACACTTTATTGATAAAAAGGTATCAATAAGCTGAGTAAAATTTTCAATACATTTTTTCGTACAAATAACTATTCTCATGTTATATAACTTAAAATGTTTCCATTGGAGAGTGCGAGACGCGTTTTTTTGTATACAACCTCATATGACAGGTACAAACACTTGATCACAGTAAATCACCGTTACACACATTGACGTATTATAATATAGACACGTCATTCCCATACTAGCCGACTTTCATATGTAGCAAATATTGCATTCAAAGAGAGTAATCACGTAACACGGAAAGAACACTAGACGCACGTAGAGACAAGAAGGGAAGGGTGATAGGACTAAAACCTGCCCCCCCTTACCGGGTGAAGAAAACCCCTGAAAAAAAGAAGAAGGGTGCGAAACAGAGTGGGAAGCATGAAAAGGGGATAGGCGAGACAATATCGGGTCTCGGTGGGCGATGCGGCGGGGCAACGGAGCTTTATTCCCTTGTCCAATTTCATTGTGTCCTCCCAACCTTCTTCCTCAGTGGTATGCGGTTATCCCCACGACTTAAGGCCAAACACCCACCCGTTTTACCGCCACGCCCTAATTTTCCCGCGTGTTCGCCATGTTACCTACCCCTCAAACCTCTTGTAAGCCTCCACCTTCCTCAGAGTCTCTCTTCCTTCCTACCCCCCTTCCCACCATTTTTACATCCCCCAGACGCCTGGCCACCGTTGCGACGCGCCCAATCCCAAAGAAGGTCCGTCAATAACGACTGCAAGTTAGCAATTGCCTTACTTTTTAGATGCCCAAGATTTAACGTTGTAAAGTTTACCTAAAGTTTATTATATATTTTCTATATTTTTTGCAACAAGAACGTATATAGAGAGCAATCGAGGCAGATACGAGAGATGCATATTCGAAGAAACTGAGGATACTATATGAGATTATAGTACTAGATATATATTATATATATATTATATCGGCAGATGTATTGATCAGATATCTTTATGCTATACATATATCTTTTGCACTTCTTTTTATTCTGTCCATAACTTAAAACTTTCACTTTTTTTGTTTTTTATTCTATAACTCGAGTTATTATTGCTTTATGTTAAAACACAACAGGTTAATTCTGTGGAAACTTGTACTATGGTCTCTTTACTGTTCAATAATCATGTATAATCTCTTTATATGTACTGTTAGTTTCCCATAAATAAATAAATAAATAAATATCATTGACCACGGCCATGGCGACTCCCTAACCAAGAAAACTTAAATAAATATGTCAACAATAAAAAATTCATACCATATTAAATCAGTTCAGTTTATTTCTTAATTATTTTATTTGTAGAGTTTTCTGGGCTATTCTGCCGTGAGTACTCGTCCTCTATTGTCAACATTTCGGATCCCACTGTAGGATCCATCATCGGGGCTGTCTTTGCTGGTGGTGTCAGTTTGGAGACGCGCTAAAAATACATAAGGCAAAAAATTTTGAACAGCCATAAAAACAAAGTCGGTCTAAGTAAAGTTCACACAAAAATGCCGATTTAAAAAATAAAGCAAGATTTTTTGCAACGCCGCCACCAACACAATTTCCACAGCAATGTGTTGTATATTTGTGGTTTGACTTCCAAAGATTTGAACGATTTAAACATCGAGAAACACATGATTTTGGACTCTTAATTTGTATGCCTAAATTTGATCGAGTCTCTTTTACATTTATCCTACTAAGGCCCGGTTGTTTCAAGTTGGATCAAAGTAAGCGTTCTTTTAAAGCACAGATTTTTACGTTCTCCGCCAATCAGACAATCCGTTTTCGTAAAAATCTATGCTCTGATCGACCGCTTACTTTGATCGAACTTGAAACAACCGGGCCTAAGGCCCGGTTGTTTCAAGTTCGATATATAAGAAAATGAAATATTTAAGTTTGATGAAATATTTAATGAAATATCTTAAGAATGAAATATTTAAGAATTAGATAAGACATTTGTAAATGTAATATTGAATAAAATTGATGTTTCGTGGTCTTGATATACAGGGAAAGCTCGCGCGATGGGAATAAAATCATTTTTAAATCGCGCGGAGCGCCGCGGACTATCATAGAATGGCCGCTATTTTGATGGAATTTATGTAAATGTCCTGCCTCGAAGAGGCGAGGAAGTAAAAATACATAAGTATTTAAATGTGCCAAATGAGTCCTTTGTGTGGTATTGTAAAGTAGAAATTAAAATAAAAAATGTTTGATTGAGAGTAAAATATCTTGCGTGGGCCCTGATAAACTGGCCTGACCGCGCCGCCTGTACGCAGCCCGCGCGGGTAATGGAAAAAACCCGGCGCCATGATGGCGCCGTGCGGCTGAGTGGGGCCGCCAGCGAATATTTTTGAACTCTGATTACGGACGTTACAGACGTCCTAGCGAGCTGAAACATTTTTTATTGTGTTCCTCATGTGAACATCTATGGGAATGATATGTTTTTGCGTGTCTGAAAGTTAGCTAGTGCGCTTTATTTGTGGTGACACACTTTGTCTGCCTATTACGCAATTAATATCTATCCGACATACTTGAAAATATCACCAAAGGATGCGCTTGGTTGAGATCTATCTAATGGTATAACTTAGAATCTCGTAAAATCATGTTTACTATTTTTAACCGAATTAAATGTAAATTAATTCTTGAAAATGCCGCGGTAAATCGGCATATTTTGTTGAATAACTAGGTAAATTCACTCTTGCGGTTCCAGTAAACGACATCATCCTATGGGCAAGACATAGATTGGTATAGATGATGTGTTAAAATCCCCGGGGGGTGGCGTTTAATTTGCTATCGATTAAAATATTCAATTTTAATCCGCGAATCGGCACGGGAGGCCGTTATTTTGCGCTCGAAGCGCCCGGTGAGTCGAGCGCGCTGATTGGTCGGCGGCGCGAGTCAGGGGGAAGCTTTCCGCACTGTATAAATACTGCGCCGGGCGGGCGAGAGCCTCATTCTGCTGGGAGCCTCTGCCGAGTACGCCTACTGGAACATTTTATTCTGCGTTTTACTTCACACCCTGCTTGACTCCTGCTTTTCTTCTTTGGATTTGGACTCTGGATTTTCTACTGACTTCTGCATTTGGACTTGGCTACGATTTTGGATTTATTGAACTTGTTTTACCACCTGAGGCGACGACTTGGCACGGATTCTGGACTTGAAGAATTTTCTGCGCTCTACACTCCCGGCCTGCTAGTACATCGGCGACTTCGGAAGCGAACTCAGCGGACCGCACCTGCTATTTAATTGTTTCCGTGGGGAACAAACACCTAGATTTTAAAGAAATCAGAAAGATGTATTGCGACCTCACCGGGAATCGAACTCGGAATTCTCAGTATGCAGAGCCAGTGACATGGCCACTGGTTTGGTCATGTGGAACACATGAGCAAAGAAAGGATGGCAAGGAAAATTGTTTGTCGAAAGCAGCAGAAGCAGAGGACGTCCGCGGAATAATAGTAATAAAACAATATATTCGGTGTATGAAATTCTTTTATTTTATTGTATTTTATATACCTACCTATTAACGGGAAAATGAATATTTTAATAAAAAATACAACTTGTAATAAAATTAAGCCAGATCTCTTTTGGCATTATGCCTTTCCAAAACAACTTCGTGAATTTCCTGTCGATTCTTTAGATAGTTGGGTTTTGAAAATATCTAACTGAACCACATATAATTTATTCTGCATATCAGTCGTAGGCTTTGGATTCACTTTTCTTATTACCTGCAAACAAAGAAAAGGTTATAAACAGAAAAACTAAAGAAATACAATACAGATCAAATAAAAACATATTGTTCTTGCAAACACTAAATAGGTAAGATAACATTTAATTTCGTCAATAACTAACCTTCCTGGCGCTTTTCATCGTATTCTCGAATCTACTTCGAAAATCTGTTGGACAGTACGCATTTAGTCACTTCAAACAGTGTATTTTTATGTTAAGTTTTTGGGAAGTCGATGTAGATAAATGAAGAAATTTTTGGAAATCGAAACAACCCCCTCCCCCATGGTTTGAAAAATTTTGGGACCGAATGAAGAAATCTCTGGAAATTGAAACAACGGTGTGAAAAATTTTGGGATTGAATGAAGAAATCTGGTTGGCGACCTTTTTTTTTTAGGTCGCCAAATGTTATTTTGGAGAAAATATCGGCATTTGTCTTAAATATTTTTCCCGTTGACCTTCTTTTTAGGTCGCCAAATATCACTTTACCGAAATATTTCGATGTATTCATATATTTTTCCTGCGACCATTTTTTTTAGTCACCAAACTTTTTATTTGGGAAAAAATATAATTACTTCACTAGTACTACAATTTTGTAGTACGATTACTTCACTTCATTAATACTACAATTTGGTAGTACAATTAATTCACTTCATTAGTACTACAATTTCGTAGTACTACAATTACTTCACTTCATGTAGTTTTTACTACAAATACTACAAAACAAAAAAAAAATTGTAGTCTTCAAACTGGTGAACATGTCTGTGTTGTAGTCTTCATTTTGAAATGTAGTTTTTCCCTTCGCTACCGACCGCGTTACAGAACACCTTGTCACTGGGCGGACAGTCAAAACGAGATCAGAAAACGCAGTCGAACTGGATAGGATTTAAACACATAAAAAATCGAATCTATCTCTCATCAAATTCATTAAAACTCTACCAAAGATTACGCGACCGCGAATTAAAATAATTTGCAAACACGACGCAAAATGAGATAAAAGAACAGACCCAGGGCCGTTCTGCGTGCAAAGGCTCCCATATCGGTTCTTCTCTTTCAGCATCCAGGTAGGCATTGTTTTAAGGCCGAAGCGGTTCCCTCGCTACGCCGCTGACGCAGCATAACACTCAGCGAGGAAACCGCAACTTCAAACGGCCATGTTCTGAAATAAGCAATATTGCTATTTCTGTATCTTGTAGTTGTTATTATATAACATTGTGATTCCGACAATTCTTACGTGTTGAGTTTGACAGGTTTGAAATTAATGAATTCAATCAGTCAGAAGACTCTAAAACGTAAACAAACGTTAAATTATTCACAATTATGAATAATGAGGTTCTTATTGATTGAATACATTAAAGAGTTAAGGTTGTTATTACGGTCGTTAGACATATTTAACTGTAATTTCGGATATTTTATACGCACCGTGTGTATAATCGAGAAGCGAATCTCGACGTTTCGTTGTATGCTTATCCAACGTCATCAGGAGGACGACCTTTACCCGCGGAGGTGGAGGTCGGATTGATTATAGGTGCTTCTTTCTAGGGCGTAAATTGTATGCACTTTGTTGTGGAGTGTTCTCTTCTTCTACAATAGAGGTCGCCAGTGTGCAATACGCACTAGTTACGTCGGTGGATTTTACTGCGACTTCTCTCAAGGGTTGAATCAGTGTCGTTAGAACAGGGCGCCAAATACCAAATACTATCAAGTATTCTCCGCTGTGGAAGGAGAAATGATATGCACCTGAAAGCAAAGAAAATGACATCCGGTGTATCTAAATCCACAGTACATAGGATTCTACACGAATCCTGAAATCCGCATAGGTTTGTATGTTTCCGATAATTACCTAATACAGCGTCGGCATAGATTGTTTCACATTTCAATATACAGGACCAACCTGCCAATGCGAAGTTATGCCTGTTGGAGGAGCTACTGCTATGCTGGATTTTGATCTGTTCCATGTCTCCGAGAGGGTATTCCGAAGCAGGATTCTCCTACACCTTTGATGTGAACTATTTTATATATGTTTAATATTTGCTTTTGTTTATATATGTTTGTATATTTATAACTTATTTATAACATTTACGAATTAAATTTGTGTTTGTAATGTAAAATGTTATATAAAAAATAAATAAACGGAAATTGAATTGAAATATTTAGAAATCACAAATTATATTGTTCACTACGGGGTGTGATGAACAAGCGGTCTCGTTGAAAAAATATACTAGCGGTTGTTCACAGACAGGGGGTGAAATAACTTTTATACATCTAATGAGAATCGTGTTTGTTAGACTATTTCGAAACGAACGGGTCTGCTGGCATTGACAGGGGCGTACCGGACTGCTTCCGGTGCTGCCCTCCCATTCCTGGCTGGAGTGCTACCATAGCCTCCTAGAGCTTGCCCAATGTAAATTGGCGTGCGGCGACATTGGAACTAAAACCCGCCCCGCCCGCAGTAACCCCTAGCCCAATCAATCAGTTCAATCTCGTATTTGAGCGTGAGCTGTGACATCTTGATTTCAAATTTACACTGAATTATGTCCAAAACAGTCTTGCAACGTAGTTTTAAAGTTTTGCGAAGCTGAAAAAGCAAATAATCGACCAATATTACCGTTTGACAGGACTCCGGATAGAGCGGCCGCCGTTACTGTTTTGTTTCTTTAGTGTAGCCCGACCAAATTTCTATTAAAGGCTCCGGTCACCGGACACTGTACATTATGTGTTGTGTAATAAAATTACACCCTGGAAACTTCTCTTACGCGACAGGGACGCCCTCCCTCGCACGCCAATTTATACTGGTGGCACTCTATTGTTTTTATTCTCTAGGTGGCGTTGGTGCTACCCGCTGACCTTCGCGTCTCGGAGGCGGTGGCCCGTTGCTCTTTGAGAAAGGGCTTGTAAGTGACAGCATGTTCAGAGAATTGTATTTGTTTATTTATTTAACGCCCTTATGGGCTTTTACGAAATATTAAAAAAAAATCACATAAGACAGGTATGCAGTTATAAAGATTCAAGTACATATAACAGATTTGTGTAAATCAAAAAGAGGAATTTAAACAGGAAGATGAAAAAGAAAATTTATTTATCCATTACCATTTAGTTGGGACGTAAACAATTGTTTCAGTTTAGTCCTATACACAGTTATACTATCAGCAAAAATGTCGACCACCTCCGCATGTGGAAGGAGAATATACAAACCATACCGATTATCGATCATACCGCGCAACAATCGAATAGTAGTGCTTCCGCTCAAAATGGTTAATTTTTGTTTTTGCTACCTTGTAAAATTTGTCTTTTTTGAGTTACGAAACGTTTCCTCGATTGCGATCCATCATTTTTATTTATTTTCCTAAAGTATTCCTCTAAACAATCTAATAATATACATCACTCTAAATACAGGAATAAAACATTCTGCGGCGCGCCGTGCTCGGATTCACGAACTCAAAACGTTAATGTGTACGAATATTACAATAGCTAGGTACTAAATACTATTTTCGCAATATGTACATACAAATAAAAAGTGTCGTGCTTTTTAAATAGAAATATCTAAGCTCAGATAGCAATCTAAACGATTTTTATAGGATTTAGCCACAAAAATCGGCATTTAAAATATTTTCCCCGTGCGCTAACTAAGCGCGCGTTGGGGCAAGTGGGGATCGCGGGCGGGTAAACATAAAGCACTTTCTCGTTGGTTCTCATCACCTGAAAAAGGAAACCTCTTCAACTGATTAACAATTCACTTTTCTCAGTTACTGCAATTGTAATTTAAAAGATCTTCACATTTCTTTTGAATCCGTTAATACTCAATCGCCTCGCCTGTCTTGAATGTAGTTATACAATTTTAATTTTGTCTTTAGTGTAGTTCAATGGCTACATTTTATTTCACCATTGGCAATCTTATGTGTAAATTTTAGTGTTTCAGGCTCTATTTTGTTGATATTGATCTGGTGTTTTCGGCAGATTGTTCAGTTGGTAATAGATAGTTGAAATTGTATTAATATTTTATTTTTTAAGTCTCTCTTTAAATTCTTATTAAGTCATTTCATTTCTGGCTCTCTACGATGGTATTGTGTATTCTATTTTATGGTTTTTTAGTGTATATTTTTAATGGAACGAGCCAGTTCGTTGGCTCACTGAATAAATTATTTTGTCTGTACATATGTACGAGTGCTTGCAAGTTGCGTAAAAGTTCTTGCGTATTTGGTTCGTTGTTATTTTTCGTTTAGGTTATATTCATAAACTACTCCTAGATTGTCGGCTGATTCATGTATAACAATGTTATCGTTATTGATCCTTGTGGAATGCCTTCATATATCCAGTGGAAGTTGCTAATAGTATCGTGTATGGCCTTTTTCTTTTTGATTTTGTGGACATTGGCTCTTCCTAATTTCTTTACTAGAGTATATAGGTAGACTGTACAAAAACTTTTTAAATGTCTCGAGTACAATTCGAGACAAACAGCGCGCACGATTTCAAAAAGGGTTGAGGAGCATAAAAGAGCATGCAAACTCGGCCACCCAGGAAAATCAGCATTGGCTGAGCACTTTCTAGATACGGGCCACCATTATCCATCTGAGCCGAAAATCTTAGGAAAGCCCGCGTTACGGCATTACGCGCGCCTGGTCTAGGAGGCAATCGAGATATATAAACACCAGGTGAATATTAATAGGGATGACGGTCTTAAATTAAAAACCTCGTGGTATCTGACAGCAGATGGAATAGTGACATAACGCTACAAAAATTCTTGACAACACCTGTCTCCGACACGGTATCACCACACATTACATTAAGACATAAACACCCTGCTTTCGACACGGTACTGCAATCCAGTAGTTATCCTAACACAAATGGTATTGCAAGGCAACAGTTAACGTACATATCAACACACATTCATCACATCTGTCCTGATGAATGACCCTGCAATGGGATCCGAAACATCGGCCAGAGGGCACATATACACAGCAGAATATCCCAGAAAATAAACGTGTTTTTTTTTTTTAAAACTAACTTTTAAACAGTGGTGGAAACCTCAAGGCGCGTGATTAAATAGAATATATTGTTTAAATTTATCTCTTTATATGAATAAAAAGCATTTTAAAATCATCAAAAACGTAAAATTTCTTGCAAATCTACAATTTTATTAATAGTACACATTTTTTAATTAGTTTAGTACAGTTTTAGCACCATAATGTCAGCTTTACACTTGTAGGAAAACGTATTCTGCGTACATATAAATATTCCATAACTAAGGGTGATTTCTAAGACACTGAAAACGAACTCTATGGTCGCGGTCTGTCGATTAATGCTTATATTTTCTTGAACTAACATATGCATTCTGATATAAATTAATGATAAAAACCCACATTTTCGAAATATGCATTAATTAAGATGAATAATAGAAGTCTCGCAGACGAAACCAATTACATGAGAAATAATTAATGTTCTCAGAATTTCGCAGCGATTCTCCAGCCTAAAACTCGTTTCGAAAAGATTCTGTTGAACACAATAACGCAACATGATGGCAGAACAAGAAACTTAAGAATGTTGGAAAGGGAAAAATAATTATTTTAACGCGGGTCAGAAAGCAAAATCTATTTTTCTATCCATATTTTTTTTAAACTTAGGGCCCAAACCCACATAACAAGTTTCTTATAACTCTTGGGAAAGCGGATATTGTTTGGGTGATTGAAACATCTGCAAATAACTGATCAGCAAAACTGGGGATTCGCTCGAATTAATCTTAATTTATTTAAAATAGACGTAAATACAGTAGCAAAACAATTGACTCGACAACTGCATGTAAAATTGACGGCAGTATAACGTACCGGACGAGTAAAATTCAGGTTGTCGTTTAAACAATTTATTTTTTTAATAAAATACATACATTTTTGCCGTATTCACAATTTTACAAATAGTTATTATAAATGGCACAGATTATTTACCTTGCTGTAAAGTAACGTGCCTCCGCGGCGTGCAGCGCTGGGGACAGACCGCTGCATTTACACAGAGAGACGAAAATACGTCACGTATTCACTTGTTGGTCGCGCTTGATTTGATTTGATGGCCCCGCCAATTTTTGGACAACTTTCATCAATTTCTCTGGCAGCTTTTAAAATCATCATTCAAAGCCCCAGAAATTTATATCTCAAATAAAATTATTTAAACTTATTAAATATACGACTAAAAAAAAATTGTAAATAAAGTCATTAAAAATTATAGTATAATTTGGGCTGTAATAAATGTTTTAAAAAAATACAACTCGCTCCTCGTTTTATTCTCAGTACCTGACATAAAAAACATTGCCTTCCATTAGACCTTACACTATCCGGAGTTCTCAAGGCCCTCGATATTGCCCTCTTTCAAAATATTTTATGAACAAAAAGAACCTAGGCACAGCCACATATGTAATACTCCTATATTGCTAGCAGGATCTGGAAATAGGCGAAATCACTACAGTGCAGAGATATGTGTTTGTCTCACGCATACCGGTGTCACTTC
>JADDOH010023192.1:0-21547 GCA_016648135.1 Agrypnia vestita | reverse complement strand
CTGATATGCAGAATAAATTATATGTAGTTCAGTTAGATATTTTCAAAACCCTACTATCTAAAGAATCGGCAGGAAATTCACGAAGTTGTTTTGGAAAGGCATAATGCCAAAAGAGATCTGGCTTAATTTTATTACAAGTTGTATTTTTTATTAAAATATTCATTTTCCTGTTAATAGTTAGGTATATAAAATACAATAAAATAAAAGAATTTCATACACCGAATATATTGTTTTATTACTATTATTCCGCGGACGTCCTCTGCTTCTGCTGCTTTCGACAAACAATTTTCCTTGCCATTCTTTCTTTGCTCATCTGTTCCACATGACCAAACCAGTGGCCATGTCACTGGCTCTGCATACTGAGAATTCCGAGTTCGATTCCCGGTGAGGTCGCAATACATCTTTCTGATTTCTTTAAAATCTAGGTGTTCTTGTCAGACCGCAATTAAAATTGGGCCTTCAGGCCCATTGTAGCATTAAAAATTGCTGTACATTTGGTTTGAGGGCATAGTTCCGCTCTCCTACAATATAGCAATTACCAAATCTGGTAACTAGTACCGTTTGTCGTAACTTGATATTTTGTTTGGACATAATGACAAATATATTTCTGATTTTTATAGTGCTCTTCGGCTGACTAAAATGTGGCCTGTGGTCAGCCATTGCTCTGGTAATGGCTGACACTATCCGCAGTCCAAGAAGCAGTGTTCCAGATAAATCACCTACGCACCTTTCATGGATATAAATGTAAAATTATCAAAACCCGAGTGAAATAGAAACCTTGAAAAAAAATATTGTCGACAATGCCCTGCGGTAAAATTCATTTGGAGTTGCGGAAAAATCAATTTCTTCTGACAAAAAAGTATTGTTTGAGATCTAAGTAAAGTATTTCTCCTGTTAAGGATATACTGTAGGATCAGTTGATCGTCAGAAAAGCCTGTGTCACCCTACATAATATTGTACATTTCGACACTGTGTATGTAAAATGTCGAAAAATTAATAAAAAAATATTTTATTGACAGATGTCAATTACATTGCGCAGTGCGCATGTGCGACTCTGGGCCGGTTGTTTCAAGTTGGATTAAAGTAAGCGTTCTTTTAAGGCCCGGTTGTTTCAAGTTCAATCAAAGTAAGCGGTCGATAAAAGCATAGATTTTTACGAAAACGGATCGTCTGATTGGTGGAGAACGTAAAAATCTATGCTTTAAGAGAACGCTTACTTTAATCCAACTTGAAACAACCGGCCCTTAAGCATAGATTTTTACGTTCTCCTCCAATCAGACGATCCGTTTCCGTAAAAATCTATGCTTTAATCGACCTCTTACTTTGATCGAACTTGAAACAACCGGGCCTCTGACCGAGAGTTTAATCTAAAATTTCCTCTCAGAATTCTCTGACAGATTTCGCTTAATCCGATTTGAAACAACCCGTTTTTGAAAAAAGTACTAAAAATTTCAGTTTAAACTCTACGCTTACTTTGATCGAACTTGAAACAACCGGGCCTAAACTGATTAGCCTTCCACAAATTACACGAAATCACACCGAAGATCATACAAATTATGATGTATGGGGCATACGTTAAGAGTAGAATAGGATATATGATACCCTTCTGGAGAACCTGAAACAAGACAAACCTAAACATACTCCAATGACAGCAAAATAATATATTGAAAATTGTCTACAATTTGAAATACCTGACATCAACTGAAACGGTTTATTATTTTGGTTTATTTGCGAAACACTAAAACTCATTCACAAGCTAAAAATGGCGAAATACAAAACGAAGACATTAAATTACACAAAATACACAAAAATGATCAACACTATACTAGAACGGCTTAAAATAATACAATGACTATTATATATATATATATATGTTAATATTGAGATTTTCGCGGTTTATAAACAAAATTAACATAAATTAATTATTCATTATTACATTTTTTTATAATATATGTGTAAAAACATATCCTTAAATAAAATACCACTAACCAAAATACAAATTTCTTTTGGATTTTATGGATGACAATTTGAACGTACCTCAGTAATTGCGGAACAAAATATTTACCACAGTAGTTAAAGGTAAACGTTAAATATTGTTTATTAATTCAGTCATTATCACGAGGAACTAAATCATTTTAAACGAGCATAAAATATATAGATATTCTATAACCATGAGATGTGTAAGAGTACCAAAATTTTTAAATAAATACGAAATATAACATAGATTTTTATCTCAAAGGAAGACTCATTTCTAAAGACGAAACCGGCATTCATTAAATACAAATTACGTTACAACTTGAAAGTACATAAAACTCAATCAAAATTTATTTTTAAATGCGTCCTTTATCAGATAAACAAAGACGAGGAACTATACTTATGATCAACAACAGTCACTTTTCAATTGATGGCTATCGGTTGTATTCTGAAATAAGCAATATTGCTATTTCTGTATCTCGACAGTTATTTTATAACATTTAATCGCCGCCAGTTTTGACGTTTTAAGTTTGAAAGGTTTGAAATTAATGAATTCAATCAATCAGAAAGGTCTAAAACGTAAACAAATAATTTATTCACACTCATGAATGATGATTTTTCTAATTGATTAAATTCATTAATCTTTAACCTATCTAACTTAAAACTTCAAAATTGGCGGCATTACAATGATTAACAATAACTGTCAAGATACAGAAATAAGAAATTTGCTTATTTCAGAATATAGGCCGTATATTTGAGATGGAGATCATGATAAATGTACACGTCTGCCCAACATAAAGGCAAAAATGACCCTGTTCGAGAATAAGGATGTAAAAATCAGTATCAGTGTAATTGTGGAACAACTATTATCATAACAGTAAAACGAGCAATTTTTAGCAAATATATTTTTGTGAATATTTCTGTATACTTACTTAACTACAAATTATTTTTTTGAGTTATGACTTTTTTATCGCACGTGCGACATGTCAGAATCGAGAGAGAGAGAGAGAGAGAAAACAAATATTCAAATTTATCAATGTTGTGCTTTCTCGATGTAATAATAACTTTTTTATAGGTATTCTAATGTTAAAAATTTGCACTGCAATATTGCATAAGCATTACACGCTTTGATTTTTATAACGTATACTTGAAATCATATCCTTATTGCTCGGTTTTTTAGGGCATTTCGGGCACAATTCAATCATTTTTATCGTAACGTTCTGTTCGTCTATATTATGTCTAAAATAAGAATCATTATTAAGTTCATGTTCACAAAGAAACTTAAATATTTATACATTGATAGTTGTACGCTGTATTCTATAAAATATATTCTTTTTGACCTCCTTTTGAGATTAATCAATAAAAATGACAAATAACGAACAATTTTACGTCAAAATAAGTAACATTTTTTCAGAAATTGATTACTAATAAAACACCAAATAATATTAAAATACTTGTATCTTGACGGTATTTTTTCGTTTTTCAACCTGGGTATAAAGAAAGAATTTAGGAATAAGTATACACAGGTATATACTATTTTACGTAAATGTATGACAGTAATGAACATTGAAAAATGAGATGATAACGGTTTTTTTTTTTTTTTACATTTTATTCGAGGCTCAAACCATCTTGCATTAAAACTGCGATGAAAAATATAATTCAACCTTCAAACCATTTTATTTGAGGCTCAAACCATGCCTTCTACGATTCTTGTTTGTGTGATGCACGTATAGATGGCATTGGACGATAGGCCAAAATCGGGCGCGATGGTGCTGCAGTAGCGACAAGTTACATAACTATAATGGCGGCCCTCTGTTGGAAATTTCTGTAAATTACGTTGTATGGACTGTCCGGACCCTGGTCCGGACCCTGTTTTGACGTTTGTTTGAACAATTTTGAACCGCAAAAGTACGTATTGCCAATGGTAAAAAACTGAAATAAATCAAATTCCATAGACATATGCGGTATTTGAGGTTTATTCCGCTTGGCACCCTATTAGCCTTATTATTGGTTTAACAGTGGTAAAAAAGACGTTTCAGCAACCCGAAATCGATTTTACTCTCGGTGGATGGTAAAAATAGTTACTCGGGTTAAATTTACTTCAGATGGCGCAAACGGCCCTCAATGAAATCAATTGTGTTCAGCATGTACTGAACTTATTATTTAATTATGTATGAGGTAGTCATAAAATAGCCAACAATCTCTGGGTATAACATTTTTTATCTTGTGTAAATCTTCATACTTCTTTTTAGTAATTGCCAATGAAATGGAATGTAGTTTAGGGAATTCAGCTCGAGATAAGGATATTTTTTTTTGGTCTATAAGGCAAAAGCCGGTATTCTTCATTGAATTGTAGTTTGTACCATACACCCTCATAATTATATTTTATTGCTTTAATGGCAACAACCACCGGATCCCCAACACTTCTTCCAGGGTGTATTGAAGTATACTTTGATAATGGTTTGTACCCAAAATCACGAAAGGAATCAAAAGTTGGGACAAAAGCTTGGTATGGATTCGTTCTTCTTGCTTCCCAAGAAACGCGTTGATAGTCACTTGGCAAATAGATGTCACGATTTTTTAAGACAGTATCTATTGTACTATGTACCGAGTTGCATTCTATCTGAGTGTGACTTTTTGTTAAGTAGTTTTGAAAAATTTTTCTTTATATTTTTCAAAGAGGTATAATAAAGTATTCGACATTATACTGTTTCTGTTTTGTGCTGTGCAACCATCAGAATAAATTATAAAACGACGTTTATTACCTTTTTCGAGAAAATTAATTTCCAAATAATGGACCAAAAACGAAGCAAAAGTTGACGCTGAACTATCACTAACAGTTTGGTCAAACCAGTTGCAGGTAGCTTCATTAGTGGCAAGATTATAAATCGTAAAGTTGTGATTGCATAATTTGGTTCTGTAATACAATGCATTTGCTTTAGTCATTGGGGACAATTTTACAGCTTGGACATCTACGGTTAAAACATGACATTCACCATTCAAAGTCTTAATTTTGTCATTATTTTTTTCTTCTCGTGCCTTGCCTTAGTTGACGCTGAACTATCGCTCCATTTGATAGTCGTTGGTTTCCACGCTGGATTCGACCTGATTTAGCAGCACATGTTCGAATAATCTCGCAATGGTTGTGTCAATCGAGATCGGTCTGTAGCTCTCGTGGGAGGTTGAGTCCAATAATTTGGATTTAAGAATGAGTGTTATTATGGTTCTTGTCATATTACTCGGTAATTGCCCACTCTTTATGTCAGTAAACAACATCGCCAGAAGCTGTAAGATTGGTCCTCCCGCGTGTTTGATGTGTTCAATGCTTAGTCCGTTGTGGCCTGCCGATTTCCTAGCTTTCATGTGTATTAGGCAGTATTGACCATGTTCACAGTAATTGAAAGGCCAATACCTTCAATTGTTGTACAATTAATGGCGGTTCACTCGAGGAGATCAGAGAGGTCGGAGTAAGGGTGGTAAAATGATCTGCGAAAATGTTTGCCATTTCTTTAGGATTCGTTTCTCCATTTATATTAATTGGAATTTTACACCGCATATTCCAATTTTTGTTCCAATATTCCAAAACTGTCTGAAGTCACGATTATCTAGGTCCCTGGCTATTTTATCCACCTGTATTTGTTCTGTTTCCTTCTGACATTTTTTCAGGGCCAGTTTAAACGCTGCACGCTTTAATTTTCTTTCCTCTGCGATGGGGCCTACGAGTGGTCTGATTTGAGAAAATTTTGTTACATTTATATTTTGAATTTCTTCTCCATATATTTTTGCGAATTTGTCACATATATTTTGTGATGTCGGTGTCTAATGAAGATCTTGCTTTTCCCAGTATCTTATTAACTTTTTCCCATAGTTTATTTTGATTACCCTTTAGTTTCCAAACCATATTCAATGCCGATACTTATTGACAAGATACTTAATTTATGTTGAATTAACACTCACTTGTTGGCATAATTATTATTTTGAAATTAACACCGATTTTAAAAACAAAAATTAAACACTATACACTCCTGATGTCACCTGATCACAGATATGCGGAACCGCCACTTGCCAGCAATAGATGCGCGGTATTGTTATTGGGCAATTCACGGCTTTCTATTTGGTGATTGCAACAAGCTTTAAAAAGATGGCTCCCAATCAGGATCTTACGTGCACTGCCGCGAATTGCACTACATTAGTCAGATATATTCAGAATTATTTGCACTATCCCCGATGATATCTAAAATTTATCATTGAAGGGCATGGTCTATTTCTATTTGTAGTATTTGTCTTGCAGGTGTTCATTTGGGTACATTCATTAACAAAACATAAAAGCTCCTTTTTCTTTGTAGGTTATAAATAGATCGCAACAAATAATAAAAAATTTGTAAATGCTTTACATTTTTATTATGAGCAAATACTGGGAAGACAAATTAATTATCTTACTTTAAGACATTTTGATTGGCTTTCGTTTGAGTGGACAAGTATTCAGGTCAAATTACTACATTTATTTTTTTATCAAATCCCAGAGAAGAGTGTGGCGTTCAATCCTCTCTGCCTACCCCTGCAGGGAAACGGCGTGATGGTTAGTTAGTTAGTTAAATCCCAAAAGAAAATACACAATTTTGAAGGGAAGGCAAATTAATTACCTTCCTTTAAGGCATTTTGATTGGCTTTTGTTTGAGTGGACAAGTATTCAGGTCAAGTTAATATATATTTATTTATTAAATTCCAAAAGAAAATATACAAACTATAATATATATTACATACATTATGAGTATACTAAATCCTATGAAGGTATATACGTATACCTGTATGTAGGTTTGGGAGATGAGAAGTTAGATATGTGTAATGATTTACACAGACTAAAACTCAATAAAAACTATATAAATTAGTAACTATTGACTAATATTAATACCTAGCTTTCAAAATAGTGACTCGAATGATAGTTGTATGATGATTACAATATACATTTATAAGAATATCAGATGTTCTTGTGTTTCGATTATTCATTTTTTTTATTTTGTGTTTAGTTGACTTGTTTATTTCGATTACAATTTTTAGTTCGGTATATATTTATGTATAATTTAATATCTAGAATATTATTTCCTTGGTATGTATAAAAGATTTTTAATTTTTCACCAAGTGAATGCCATCCTTCTGGTTCATGTTTTCGGGGGTATTATGCCATCTTCTGTGTGTAGTTTTCTGGGATATTTTGCTGTGTAGATGTCAGATGATCCCTTTGCAGGGATCATCACATCAGCACTGATGGATCCTTCAATGGGATCCGAAACTTCGGCCAGAGAGGTCACATATACACGGCAGAATATCCCAGAAAACTACACACAGAAGATTCTGAATGGCCATTGAGTATTATGCCATGTTTTTATTACCTTTCTGGCTCACGATTATTACAGAGAACAAGGTTTAATCAGAAAATATAAAAATAGCTTACAGAAAAATAAAAATTGTATACTGATACTAATAATGTGTAAAAGTATTCTAATGGAGGAAACTATCACAGTGTAAGGTGTCAAATTTAAGTTAATATTTTATATTAAAAAAAATTAAATAGCGCCGAAAAATGTCATCATCGCGCGCCCGTTCTAGTCCAGATCCGTGGTTTGCAAGGAAACATCTGTTTCGACCTTTTCGGCCGTTATTGTCCCTCACCCCGCAGAGTCGCACCACCAAGCTATTTTTTTAACAACATTCCAGAAACTTTCATATGCTTCGTTTTAAAAGAGCATACAAAAAATATAATTTTTGCGCGTCCCCGCTCGGACGCGGGAGCGCTGATTCAACTTACAAATAAATAAGTTTGTTTTAAATAATTTGATGTGATATAAAGTCTGTTCGCGATCGTCAAGTGCCATCTGCCGCCCTCTGTCTCGCCTCCAATCATGCGGGCAATTTGCCGCCTTGCCGCCCCCTCTACAGCCACTGCTGCAACCTCCCGCCGTGTCGACCCGCCTTCGCTTACGCGGGAAATCTGCTGTTCTGCCGCCCTCTGTCTCGCCTCCAATCGCGCGGGCCACTCACCGCCCTGCCGTCCCCCTCTGCAGCCACTGGTGCAACCTGTCGCCCTACCGACTCGCCTTCGCTTACGCGGGCAATCTGCCGCTCTTCCGCCCTCCCTCCACAGCCACGGGTGTAACTCGCCGCCGTCCCGACTCCAGGCGCGGTCCATGACGTGAGGCGGGCCGCCCAAGCAGTACGCCTCGTCCCCCGACGGGCCGACGCAGGTGATAGTCCTAGTGAAACTCTCAAGTAAGACAAAGTGATCCATTTGTTTTTATCCGTGTATTGAAGTGTGACCTTTACGAAATTGTCCCGACCATTGAAGAAATTATCGAACAATATCAATTTTTATATTCCAATTTGTACCTTAGAGCTTTTGTATTGCAGGCGTTAGGTGTGTTGTAGTGTTGTTAATTATATAAGTTTATTTTACATTAACATTTAACTGTTATTTCAAGTGACTCAAATCTGTAGCTCAAGGGGGGTTCAATATGGGGAGAGAACAGTAATCTATGTTAATTGGAAATATTTTAAAAATAAGCTAGTCCTGTTTACTTTAATAATTGGTCATGAAAAAAATGTGAATTTGCTAATGTTTCTACATGTTTTTGTCTATTTACAAAAGAAAAAGATGGTTCAAACAAAAAATGTAGTATTTTACTTGAGTTTTGAATAATTTGCATCCCTATATGCCCCATCCCCCATGTCAAAAAATGGCATTCTGAGATTATTTGATTCAAGGTTTCATTCTATTCTTGGAAAGAAATCAAAGAATAAGCGTAGTAAACCTTGAAATATTGAAATTTTGAGATAACTCATCACGTACAGTGTATACCTACACATATAGTACAAGGTAATATTTCTTTAAGAGAGCATTGAAAATGATCAACACTTTTTAATTGTTTTTTTATTTTTCAAAATAACAAAGATTCAAGGATTTTTTCTTCAAGTAGGATTATTTAAATTATTGTAAAAATTGTGTTATGTCATAGGAATAATTTTTTTACAGTTCATTAAAACACTATTTTTTAATACAAGACTATAAATAACTCAAAATAAATCTATATAAATATCACATATTATGAATTGTGAAAAATCAAAACTTTTTATTATTTTCTGTTATCAAATTTTGTACAGTTCGTTTCGAGTCGTGATATTACCAGGTAGTTAATAATGCTTTCAATATTTCTGCATTATTAACGCAAAATGCGAATTATTCTCCTTTTTTTAAAAAAATAAACATTGCATTTGTTATTTTTATATTTTCATTTTCTTAATGCGTGCACTTTTGAATAATTCTGTAAATTCCTTTAGTAAATTTAACATTTTTGCTGTAGTTTCCCTGCTAATACTACTCTATTACATTTTTAATTACTATGCATTATGTCATGTTTATGTTACGATACATTATTATGATATAATGTGGTACATGATATTGTAAATATAATTATGTAAACTAAACTAATGTTGTATGTATATTGTACCAGTATAAAATAAATAAATTGTACAAACCAAATAGAATTTTATTTCTCTTTATAAAATTAAAAGTACCCAGATATGTCCGTTGGAGCAGGTGTAAAATTCAAGCAGAGGAAAAAATCAGACAGTAAATTTGTGACCTGGAGAAAATGATTTGGGAAAATTCTTCTTCTTCAACTTTATTTAGACTCAAGGTCTGTGCAGGAGTTTCCTCTCGTGATGCTGAATTCCATTGCTCTCTGGTGGAGATGTTCCATCTGGTAAGACTAAAATTGCTTATGGAATAACATGCCGCCCAATGCAAATAATATACAGGATGTCTTGTAGCTAGAAGAAAATTTTGGGAGAGTTTTCAAATAATCTACTTCATTCAATTTTGAATGGAAACTATTCTTTACACTTTGGGGAAAATGTCAACAGTTTTTTTTTTCATATTTCAATATTTATTATATCTTTTGTACAACATCAGACTATCATAACAGTAATTTTACATAGGCTACATATTAAAAATTAATTTGCTTTGATATATTGCAAAAAAATGTAAGCTTTGATGTCGCTTATCCTCTTAACTGTTGACATTTTACGCAAAGTTTAAAGAATGTTTTAGTGAAGGCTAAAGCAATATTTTAGCCAGTTGCACATCGTACAACTATTTGAGATTTTTATCTGATGGTATCGATGATTGGATTAGTGTGTCACCGCTTAAAATACTATTACTAGAATATTTTCTATGCAAAATTGAATGAAGAAGACAACCCCAAAAATTACGCTACGCTAATTAAAGCTACGGGAAACTATATAATAAATTAGTTTTAGATTATTGTGGAAAGAAATTATAAGTATTCAAATTGTGTAAGTACTTACATGATCTATAATATTCTGTGTAGGGTGCACCCAACAAACTCCAACTCTCTCATATGGTAGTCAAAATTTTGAGACAGTACCAAGATTTAAATATCTAGGCTCCCTGATAACCGACAATAAAATACTACAGAGGAAATCCAGAAGTGCATAGCAAATTTCTGCTTTCTGCCTACAAAAGCAGATAAAATCCAGACTGCTGTCTAGAAACACTGAAATATTATTGAAGAAAACGCTCATTGGACCAGTACTCACACACGCAGCTGAGATGTGGGTACTGACTAAGAGCACTGGACGTTTTTGAAAGGATAATTTTGAGGCGTATCATTGGACCTGTTCTAGATAATGGACTTAGGCGCAGACGTTACAACAATGAGCTCTATATTCTGTTTCAAGAGCTAAACGTCACAACATTTATAAAACATAAAACTGGGAAGACTTCGGTGGCTGGGTCATGTAGAGAGGATGTTCGAGCATCGAGCACCAAAGTCCCTGCTGAACTCAAGACCGATAGGGGAAGGAGCTTAGGAAGGTCAAAATTAAGATGGAGTGACTACGTCCTCAAAGACATCCTCGGAGATGTCTAATTCATGTGATGTTAAATTCAATTAAAGCCACGGGAGATTTGCAGAAAGGAACTGGCAAAAGACTTAACTCCTATAACAGTTCCGAGCAGGGGTGGGTCCCTCCTTTCAGCTAGACAATTGCATGTGTGTGCATACATTTGTCGATCAAAGCAATAAACAGTGAATATCTATTTCATAATTTCCCTATTCCTATTGATTTTTCTACACATTCAATTCAATTTATTTAATAATATGTACATTATAAACTACAAATTACATTCTTTAAAATTGCTCTATGATTCACCATGTGTCATTGTCAATACAATGAGCTGGGTTGTGGGAGGCCATTTTGGTTAATTTATTGAGCAAGGTGAGGGGAGTTATATGATGTAAAAATTCATTATATTGAATGCCAACCATTCCAAATTTTGTTCAGTTGTATATTAGGACCTTGAAATATAGTTACCCAACCCCTCCCCTTGCCTGGACCCAATATCACTCACATGCATGATAGATGCAATTATTTTACCTATTACTCTTTAAGTAAAGTAAATTTTTATTTAGTGTCGCGTAAGCTGCAAAAATTACATGCTTTGCATAAAGCCATTCTTACCAAAAAAAACCGTTGGCGTAAAACAATGCAAACCAATAAAAATAAACCATTTAACGATTACAAATATAAACATAACCATCGACGGAAGCTGTCAGACGTTGTCGAGTGTAATAATACAGGTGAAATGTTCGTTTTTTGAGTTTATTTCTTTGTTACCGTATCTTTTAAATAATCTATTAAGATTCGGTAATATTCCCAAATCGCAAAGATGGCTTTTTTTGACATGCATTTGAGGTACCTAAGTAATTATGCGGTGACCTGTTTTTAATATAATGCAGAATCCAATTTCTTTGGGTCCAAAAAAAGTATATCATCCCAGAGGAATATGTCTAGCTTTTATTAACAGGTTTGTATATTTTTCAACTTTTACCTACCTAAATCGAGAGAGAGAGAGAGAGAGAGAGAGAGAAAACAAATATTCAAGTTTATCAATGTTGTGCTTTCTCGATGTAATAATAACTTTTTTATAGGTATTCTAATGTTAAAAATTTGCACTGCAATATTGCATAAGCATTACACGCTTTGATTTTTATAACGCATACTCGAAATCACATCCTTATTGCTCGGTTTTTCAGGGCATTTCAGGCACAATTCAATCATTTTTATCGTAACGTTCTGTTCGTCTATATTATGTCTAAAATAAGAATCATTATTAAGTTCATGTTAACTTAAATAGTTGTACGCTGTATTCTATAAAATATATTCTTTTTACCTCCTTTTGAGATTAATCAATAAAAATGACAAATAACGAACAATTTTACGTAAAAATAAGTAACGTTTTCTCAGAAATTGATTAGGTACTAATAAGACACCAAATAAAATTAAAATACTTGTATCTTGACGGTATTTTTTCGTTTTTCAACCTGGGTATAAAGAAAGAATTTAGGAATATGTATACACAGGTATATACTTTTTTACGTAAATGTTTGACAGTAATGAACATTGATGTATTATAATATATCATTGGTAATGAAGGTAAATAAAAATGAGATGAAAAATAACCGATTTTTTTTACATTTTATTCGAGGCTCAAACCATCTTGCATCAAAACTGCGATGAAAAATATAATTCAACCTTCAAACCATTTTATTCGAGGCTCAAACCATGCCTTCTACGATTCTTGTTTGTGTGACACACGTATAGATGGCATTGGACGATAGGCCAAAATCGGGCGCGATGGTGCTGCAGTAGCGACAGGGTACATAACTATAATGGAGGCCCTCTGTTGGAAATTTCTGTAAATTGCGTTGTATGGACTGTCCGGACCATAGATAACATAATAATATAGATAAGACACTTAAAGTTGTAAAATCATCTATGGATTTCCAGCAATTGAAAACCGCGCAGCGGCGGAAGGTTTTGGAACTAAACCAGGCCACGCCCCCTGCAAAATGGTGGGGGGTTAGGCGGTAGGTATTGGCGCCAATTTTAAATTTTATTTATTATTAGGCTTTAATTAAAAGATGGTTAGCTCATTAAAAAAATATTTATTTCAAAAAAATTAACAATTATACAATACATGTTAAGAAAACTGAATATATAAAATATTATGAATTATTACAAAAATATATCAAGATAATTGGTAAACAGTTGGAAAAGTCAAAACTACACAAAACTTACATTTTAATGAAAAAAAAATTACAATGTCAGTAAATACATATGTATATTTATTTATTTATATTATAAGTCTTGTGGTCTTGACTTGAGATTATTTATTTTACAAATAAAGAATATTATTTAAGCATTGTGGTACAATGAAAAGTTTCAAAATTATAGCTTATATGACAAAAACATAGATGTCGCTATCATCATTTTTAATTATAAAAAAAAAATAAAAAGGAAAAAACCTGAAATTCTTTTAATTTAATAATAAAAGCTTTACTTATTTAAAAGAGGATAATAATAATATTGTCCATCATCTTATTGCTCAGGCGTATATGACTAAAACGTGTATTTATTTAATAGAGTAGTAAATTGTTATACCTCATTAGTCTGTAGATTAAAAATTCAAAAGGAAATTATTCTAAAATTACACATAAAAGATACTTTGTAATGCATAAACATACCATAATTATAATATAATTAACAAACTGTCAATTAACATGATATTTATATTACATTATTGCGGTTTACCTTTATGCAGTTAGAAAATATTACTTATATGCGAAAGAAAACATTTAGACATGATATGTTTAAATATAATATGTACAATACTAGTTATAATGAACCTGTACCTACATAATCTGTTTTATTAAATGAAAGATTTATATCATACTAAATGTAAAATATGTATTCATTGGATGGTGCACACATTAATTGAAAAGGTTGTATATATATATTTTTTTTATTATCTTAACTTGTTGAGGGCCTAAAAATTCCAAAGCAACATATAGGCAAGGGCCGTAAATTTTCGGAATTTTTTGTGATTTTTCTTTTTACGAAAAAACCATGAAAACATGCGTAAATTAAAAAAAAAACACACACATTCATATTATTTTATCGTAAGTGTCGAAATGCAATGATTTTTTTATCAAAAAATTTAAAAAAATAATCTTTTTTGAATTCCGATAATGTTGCCAACCCGACATTTTCCGATTACATACACTACTATTATTATTTGATATCCTACCTAAAAATTTTCTTCTGTGTGGTATATTTTGTCGCACGGCACGGCACACAACGGAACATCACACTCAAAACACATATAACATGTTTCCTTCCGTTGCTTTCGTGCCGCGCACACAAAACACTACGCCATTGTTTCACTTTAAATTTTGAAGCATATGATCCACATTTAACACACACATTTCTCAAATAAACGCAACATAAATAATGTATTTTTGTTAATAAATCACTGTTTGTATCAAATTGCACCATAAACCAAGAAATATCGCGAATATATGTATATATTATCCGCGCGTAGATCCGTGTTCCAACTGTGATTGCTGGGCGCGAACTGAAGAAATAAAAAACCCTTCCTATCGACATAGCAACGGAATCACGTGATTTTTGCATGTACCATACACGTGAACGTCTTTCGCGCGCTGGGCACATGACGACGGAATAGATCGACACGGCGACAGACACGTGATTTTTGCATGTACCACGCATGTGTCTTTCGCGTACTAAGGACGTGACGACGACGGAATATTATTTCATTATATAATTTTCGATCGTACAACATGAGTTTAGGGCGACATCTATAACTTTTCTATACGATTTTGACGACCGAAAAACTTCTACTTTGAGTGTTGATTTAAGCTATAATCGGCCATGTTTTTGAGTCGAAAATGGAACGACAGGTCACAACAGGATTTCTCTATTGGGAAAAAATTACGTTTTTCAAATTCGATACGCGGCCGTCGATAAATAATTTATTTTGTGCCTGTCGGATATATCCGACGCGGCCCCTGGGGACAGTCGCGCTCCGTCGGATATATGCGACGCGGCCCCAGGCTCATTAAATTACAAAAATATAAGTTTCAAATGATAATTTCAAGACCAGCAGAGAAGACAAGTACATATGTAGACACAAAATGCAACAAACCGGTATGTTGTATGCTTTACAAAGCAGAATCTCCTTTCTTTAAAATAATTAATCCATTATAAAACATGTTTCTTGAAATAAATGACCCTTCACATATTATAAAACTAGCAAATTAATACAAAACAAAAACCCACACGCAGTCTCTGTAAAAAATTATATCAATTTGATTTAATTCCTTCAAACCATATAAAGACAAACATTTCAACGGTCCCAACGTATACTGTCGAATCTGCAAAATTTCTATTTTCGCTTTACTATCTCAAAACATCCAATTTACTCTTTATTTTTGGTGTTAAATGAAATTTGAGTTTTAGTTTTAAAAAAGCGAATTTTAAAGGAAAATTAAAAATATTTTTAACATTATCCGAAAATATAAGGCAAATCGGATAGTTTAAGTTAGTAAACAGAAAATCGAATTTTTGCAGATTCGACAGTATACATAGAGGCCGTCAATTTATAATGTGAAATCTAACATTAAATTATTTATTATATTTCTGTGTTCATTACATTTAAGAAATGAGGAATCAATTATGGCCAATATCATACAATACACGTATATGTAAATACAATTATAATTCCAATTACCTACTATCATTTTATATTTGATAGTACCACATCCACCGTAATAGGTTTTTGTGGAGATAATATGAAAGATCAAACTGAAGTTAAAGTGAAGAGATTTGAAATACACAGAAATACTAAAGTTGTAAGGCATACATACTGGGCATTGACATTCCGATAAGATTAATTCTAGCAAGATAACTAGAAGCGCCAAATCAGGAAATGTTTAAGATTAGAACTACATGCTACTGAAACAGTAACGAATTCATGATCCGATATAACTTTTTATGATTTTTACATTTTATTTATAGTCTTATTTACAAATATGTATTTTAATATTATTGATTTATTTAACATAAATTAAAATGTATATTTTATGTCAGAGTATGTTGTTTGCAAGTCATCATCGACTAACAAAAGGTAAAAAAAATATCAAGCAGTCCTAAACTTTAAGAATTCCCGAAATTCATGAGCAAATGTTTAATTAAGAATGTATAAAAGAAACTTTGTAAGGTTCACATTGCTTACATACGTACTACTCGTAGAAAATAAATTTTCAAGCACCTTTACTTTAATTTAAGCATTTTCGCATAACAAAATATCTAAAATGAAGTTTTTTGTCAAATAATTCACTCCCTAGTACTAATCCAATTACACACAGAGTTTGAGAACGACATTTTTTAGTAATTGAATCAATATTTATATATTCTTAAAATGACAATTGGATAACACAATTTTACTTAAATAAAAATTGAATAGGTTACATTAACTTAATTTTAAGCTCTCTTTTTGTACGGAAGACTAGATGATATTTTATTAAGTAGAAAAATACAAAGATTATCTTGCATTTCCATTATTTTGTTATATTTCTTGTTTTTAAAAATGTGCATATTCAAACCCATTTTAAAAAGGTTTCTTTATAATATGCAGACTGAAAATATATTTTTAGCCTTCTTTTGAAGGTTTGATAACGTGGCTCCAAAAATGATTTCCATAAAAAATTATACTATCTTTTTAAAAACTTAACAAATTTCTAATTTTTAAGGAAAAAGAAAAATGGCATCTTCTGCAGCATATACCGATTACATCAACTCGATGTTATTTTTATTTGTGTTGCATCAAAAGATTTGACATGCATACTTACAAACAACGACTTGATACAAAAATTTTATTCGATTCGCATGGCTTTAACTACCTTGATGCAAATCGAGAGCACACATTTAATTTTTATTCCCTAATTTGACAATGTGTGGAAGCGAATTTGTGTAATCTAAGGTGCTTTCATTTGCTACTGAAGTTCTCCAAAGTCCTGTCGCTGTATCTTCCATACTTGATGCACTTTCTGTATGTCCATTGTCGTTGTGTAACATGTTCTCTCTGAAATATATATAGTAATGATATTATTACAAAGAATATGTATTCACTTTTAAGTGAAGTAATGCAACAAATCTATTCACACAAGTAAAATTTAAAAATTACTACACAATTCTATAATTATTTGCATTTATGTATGTATCACATATATTATTATAATTTATTAATTAGTGCTTTTTTCAGGATGAGGATGGAAGAAATATTTATCTTTATAACTATATTATTTACTGGGCACAGATTTAAAGAACTGGGTACCCGTGTTCACAGAAAATAAGTAATTTGATATGCAAAAATTTAACTCTAAACTAAATGAAATCAAAATTTTAATTTAGGTAAAAAATAAATGCCAATAGAATAAAGCCTATTCTTCTATAAAAAGAAATACATTCAAAGTTGAGTAACCCACATGTTGGTCTAGATAGAATTGTTTAGAGTCCTATTTCTGACATTGTTATTATAGCATTCGACATGATGAAAACCTTAGCAACTCCAATACTTTCAATAGAATTATGTTGTTACAGAATTATGTTATGTATTATAAACATCAGCTATGGACAATATAGGCATTCTGTCTGGGGACACATAACCTATCAATAAAAGCAAATAAGTGTAGTAAATAAGATAAGTGCTAGCTTTCTTCTCTAGTGTCCTTTGGGATGAGACAGTACACTAACCATTTATGTTACAGTTTCTAAAATTAGGAGAATGTGTTTTAAAAAGCAAAATGTACTAACAATTCTGAAATTTTATAGTAAAAAAAAATACAGCATATACATATTGATTAATAAAAATAATTTAGCTGGAGAATTTCTTAAAAAAATAAACTAACCTTTTTCGCACTGTAATTACAACTTGACATCCACACTTTCAACCGGAGAAGGCTGAATTATTTCTGCAGTTTCTGGAAATCGAGAATCGGCTGTTATTATTTTAATATTAAGGTAAACAACAAAATGGAAGATTCTGAAAAGGAACAAAATGGAGATTCTGCTGGGATCGCGTAGCCAGAATGGACAGTGACAGACTCGTGCATACAGCAACGAATGAAATCCCCTCTGGATGACGCCTACCGGGAAGACCACCGAAAAGATGGACAGATAGCTGGACCTCGTTATCCCAGGAGGCGTAGATTTCTGTAGTACAGATCAACAGATCTAATAAAAGAAAAAGAAGAAGAACAAAATGGAAATCTCCAGTATCACAATATAAAAATATTGCTAAAACATCAACATATGAAAGCATTTTCATTATAAGTTCTTTATATGCAAAGTCTAGGTTTCCTAGATCTTTTTTCTAGATTTAATGTATGTACTAGTGATAATCGGTTATTCGTGATTCAGTTATTTAAGATCTGTATCCGATTGTATTGATGATTGCTAACTGAAATGTAACTATTGTCTACTACCGATGGTGGCCTGTCGAATTGCGAAAAATCAAATACCAACCGATACAATCAGATACAAATCTCAAATTATGGTCATTGTGTAACTGGTTGAAATACTATCACTAATGTGTTAAAAAATCTGAAACAGTACCTGAAGCTATAAATACAGTAATAATTTAGAAAACTATTAATTACTTTGCTAGTGTGTTAAAAAATATACTAACCTTTTATGTTACTGATATTAAAATTTTGAAAATGTGTTTTAAAAAGGAAAATGTAGGTACCATAAATTCTGAAACTTTATCGTTAGAAAAAATACAGATGATATAAATAACTATACATTTATTTGTTATAGTATGTGATGAAAAATATAGGCACAAATATTGTACTAACCTTTTATAGCACTGTAACCACACTTTCTACCTATAGTTTCCTTCATCTATGTATAATCATGGATTTTTCTGGATTACATCTGCGTATAATCAACATTTTCTGGAAATTAAGATTAGTTATTTAATTTAATATACTTATAGGTACACAGGTAAAACAAAAAAGGGATAAAGCATCACACAAGAAATACTTCAATACACAAATAATACTAAAAATATAATATTGTCTTCAGCCTGCGGTTTCATTGACTTAAATGAAAATGTAATGATTTAATACAAATAGGTAAATATTAATAAAATACAACTTTGTGATTACTGTAGGACAAATAGCTATTAATGAATACATATCAGAAATTTCTAGAAATTACGCTGGTAAAAATTTGTAAAAGTCACAGAACATAGGTAAAAGTTGAAAAATATACAAACCTGTTAATAAAAGCTAGACATATTCCTTTGGGATGATATACTTTTTTTGGACCCAAAGAAATTGGATTCTGCATTATATTATTAAAAACAAGTCACCGCATAATTACTTAGGTACCTCAAATGCATGTCAAAAAAGCCATCTTTGCGATTTGGGAATACCTTAATACCGAATACCGAATCTTAATAGATAATTTAAAAGATACCGTAACAAAGAAATAAACTCAAAAAGCGAACATTTCACCTGTATTTATAACACTCGACAACGTCTGACAGCTTCCGTCGATGGTTATGTTTATATTTATAATCGTTAATGGTTTATTTTTATTGGTTTGCATTGTTTTACGCCAACGGTTTTTTTGGTAAGAATGGCTTTATGCAAAGCAGCTTACGCGACACTAAATAAAAATGTATTTTTTATAAGCGTAATTTCTACGTACATCAAACAAGTGTCGCTATCTTTTTACTAGTTGGTATAAAATTATGATAACTCTACAATTCACCGATGAGACACACGGGTAGGTGTATTTGTGTACAATATGCATATAGTCCGTCTAACTTATCTGAAGAATGGCCAAATTTGGAACTAACGACGCCATATTGGATTATCTACAGCTGACAGCCCTTTGACAGACTTTGTTTACAGAGGGGTTTACTACTGTTTCGATAGTTTTTTAAGAAAATTTTAGATTGTCACCACGCCAAAAACCAATAAAAGCGGTGTTCGGGAAATAATCTTGAAAATGCACACGTTTTTTGAAGAGAAACAACGTCTAAAAGCCCCAATTATACCGTTTGATTTTGTTCATAGACTTATTGCCGCCACTTCAGGTTAGTGCTGCCATGCAGTTATAATGATTTTCCCATAATTAGTTTTTTATTTTACTATTATACAATTTCTTCAGGTATTTCTGAATCGGCAATTTACAAAATAGTTAAAGAAGGTAAAGTGGCCGTGGAAATGGGCATTAAAATATCTACACCCGGAAAAAAAGAACAAGGATAAGTGGAAAAATTGAATTAGAAGCCGTAAGATGAGAAAAGTTTTAGAACATATTTTATTCGATAATTTTTTACATAGAATTTTTATTATTTATACTTTTTATTACATAATTCATTAACGAGTTCATTTGTATAAACATCTTTTTTCAAAAATAAACTTTTTTATTTATGCACATTAAAGACTGGTTGCATCAACTTACTTTATAGCAATAGTTTATTTAAAGCATAGATTTTTACGAGAGCAAGTTGTTTGATCGGTGGAAAATGCAAAATATCTATGCTTTGAACGAAAGATTACTATAAACCAAGTTGATACAACGGCCCTAAACCGATTGATATCCTTAGGTGTTACTGAGTTAAACATGGTGGTCATGATCATTAGGTATGAGACACCGAATAAAACCGGCGCCACACTTCGCGGATCTTCCGCCGCGTCTCTTCTGTCGTGGAACATCGCTACATTTCTTTTCTTTCTTTACGTTCTTTCTTTCATTCTTTCTTTCCATACATTCTTTCCATACAATATGCGCTTATTAAACACACTACGCGAATGATCGGTCGATCAATAGATCGACCGATCATTCGATATGCAAATCAAGCAAATATGCTTTGCCGATTTGGCGCAACGGAAAAAACGCGGCGGAAGATCTGCGTAATGTGGCGCCAGCCTAAAAGAATTATTATTGTTTGTTTTTTTTCATGAAAATTGTATTTTTCTTTGATTTTGAAAAAACGCCATTTTGTGACGTTGTGTATTTTACGAATGTATATTTTGATAAATTTATTTGTACGTTAGTTTACATTTTTTGTTTTTTATCGTGTCGTATACTGCTTAATAACTTGTTTAAGAAAAAACAAATTTGCATAAAATTCCCTACAAATTAGATAATTTTTAGACTATGGGCAGTACCACAACGATTGGGACGCCCTCCTTTATTCTCCAGATAAGTTGGACGGACTTTACAAGTTGACAAGTGAGATTTGAGATATATACTCGCATCTCTTACAAAATAGAGTCATAACTTTGAAAAATTTAAAGATAGAAAAAACTAAGCTGATAAATCGTAAATTCATGTTTTTATTTCGTTTTTAAGTATTTGGATTTATGTTTAGAATACTATTTTATACTGTGACGAACTTTTTTTACAAAAAAATCGCGGAACGTTTGAATATTTTTTACACGTTGATACAAGATACCGCGTTATGATATCTTAATCAATTTATAGATTTTTTTAGAAAAGACATTACTTTCTAACTTTGAATATTTTTTAATGTTGGATTTTTAGTATGAAATTATCAAAAAATCGACGAGATTGAAAATACACAAAATATACTTTAAAATTTAAAATATACTTT
>JADDOH010023191.1:0-46354 GCA_016648135.1 Agrypnia vestita | reverse complement strand
GATGTTCATTAATAGAAGCATAGTCAGCTTTATGAAAATTTCGTGAAAATGTATGATATTCATGCGGTTTGACATATTTGTACTTAATGCTTATAATCACGGGTGGATGATGTGTATCAACAGAGAGTAAATATTCGTCTGCTGGTTCCACTTCCGTGAATTTATCACGTGAGAAAACAAGGTCAAGGATGCGATTATTGCAATTAAAGGTATTGTTTACTTGTGTCAAGCCAAGGAAAAAAGACATTTCGATTATTTGTGATGTTTGCGCGCTAACATTCACTAGTTCAGATCTAGGATCTGTTAATTCCCCTGGTATTAAATTGTTTGGCAAATTATAATCACCCAGTAATATTAATTTCAATTTCGGATATTTAGTACGTATTATTTCTATTTCCTCTACATGTTTCTTGTAGACATCAATACTAGAAGACGGTGGTATGTACGTACAAACAATTATGGTTTTTTCCGGTTTTGTGCTCAGCATAACAATTACGTGTTCAATGTCATTGTGTACTGAGACAAGCTGATGAGAAGATATAATTTTTGGTACACAGATAAGCACACCACCTCCCCTGGACTTCGAACTAGTTAAATGATCCCTATCCTTGCGATATACGTTACACCAGTCGAAACCTAATTCACTTGATTTTACACAACTGTCTAGCCAAGTTTCACTGAATGCTAATATATCACAGCTTATAAGAGGAGCATTATTGCGTAATTCCTGTATTTTCGTTTTTAAACCTCGTACGTTTTGATAGTAAATTGTCTTCATGACCTCTTTATTGTTTAGTTTGAATTTTGATAGTTTTTTGATTTCACAACTATTCTCGGGACTGAGTTAATATATTTCAATGTTAAATCAGTTTCTCCTTCCTTTGTCCGAGTTTCAAGTTCCTCGTGTAATTCCTTTAGCCTATTTTGTTGATTTGGAGTCAGATCTTGATATATTCTTATATTTTCCTTTAGCATGCGACGTTTGCTGAGTAAAAGTTTTGGGATAGACGGGGCATTGAACACAATTTTAATCGGTCTTGGTTTATTATCTCGAGATTTTCCTAGTCTGTAAAGTTTGACCATACCTGCTTGTACGGAGTTATCAATGTCGATTAATACTTTGGTGACTTTGTTAGTGTCGTCGACTAGTTTTTGACTTAGCGCTTCAGCTGCACTTTCCTGAACATTGTGCATTATTAAATTATGGGATCTCAATTTACGCTCATCCATCTCAGCTATAGCATCAAAAATTTCAAGAGAGTTGTTATAAGATTTACCGGAGCTTTCTTTGTTATGACTTATGTTCTTGTAGGCTGCCAGTTCACCTTCGAGATTGGCCATTTTCGCGGCCATTTGACTAATTGTGCCCATTATGCCATTTGTTTTTGGAATTATTTTAGATATTTGGTCCTTATTAAATTTATTAGTGGGATCCATTATTATGCTAATTAAGGTGTCCACTGCATCCTTTGCCATATTTATAAAGTTATCACCTACTGTTACGTGCATTCATTAATATAGGTACTAATCTTAAAATAAGACACCTACACAATAATCCTGAAGTAGAGAACATTGTTCTTGAAACATGTAGATTTTTTAATCTAATAAAGTGGTGAAAACAAAGTAATTTGTGTCTTATTTTAATAATAATGTCACCACAAAGTTCAAGCCTTCATACAGAATAAGAAAAAATATTCTTCGAACAGTTAGTAATCTTATTCGTTATAATTGTTGTGGTTCTAAAATTTCAACTTCACATAATTATATTGTATATTAATAATATAAAAAAACCGAAACAAAAGTATTGATATTAATATCAATACCACTAAGAGAGTATCATATCAATCTGTTATCGATAGGTGAACTACTTAACTGACTACATTGAAATTAAATTTACATCGATTAAAAATAGTTTAATTTTAGTAATAATATTTAGTGATAATGTTGTTTATCTTTTCTAGTTATTTTAATGATCGTTATAATTAATCTCCACAACATTTAGGTCAAATCCATTAACAATATAAAAAAAATTAAAAAAATCTAATGATGCCTCTGAAACTAAAATGAACTTTGTTGTGAATAGTTGCCATTTCATCGATGCTTATTATTAATAAGAGCTTAAATATAATACCTTACAGCAAACCTAATTTGATGGGGTTTTGCTGCATCCTGAGGCTCCGAGTCTTTATTGTAATTGATAATAATTTAACTATCTAAGACACCTTCGTGACCGCTAAAGCTTTCCGGAAACTAGGTATCAAGAGGGTGGTTTTCATTTTAAAACTCGTCAAGTTATTTTGATGTTTTACATAAAAGTAACGTCTTATAGTAAATATAAATAAAATATTTATGTATTGTTTAATTCTATTTTATAATACTGTTTTACTGCGTGTTAATATTTATGTAAAATAAGGGTGGCCCCTATATACATTTAATTACTTCGGCGATACAATATTTATGTATTAAAATAATCTTCATATAGCGGAGTGAGGAAAAAACGCCACACTTTTATGTTTTGGAATATCAGGAGTACGTATTTTTCATTCGTACACTTTTTTCAAACATCTTCGCATGCACGCTTTTCCGTTATTGGGGCTTTCACTCTCGTAGAGCTCCTCCGTCGTAACTAAAAGGCAACTTTTTCCGGTGCACGATTCTCTTAATAGAAACGAATGTTTCATGTATTTATTAAAAATAAATATCTACAATGTAGCACTTCCAATTTGGAGAACCGTTTTTGTTATATTGGGAGCAGTGAGAAAAAAAATTTATAAACGACTGGTATTGATGCGTCTTAGACAATATATCGTAAACAGTCTATCACGTATCTTCAGTAGCAACAAAAATGAAGCGTTATTGCGTAGTTTAGTTAATTTACATATACTATTTCACGGAAAAGACAAATTTTCAACTATAGCAACTATACAGAGAGCTACATAGTTAAAATATATATTTAACTTTAAAAAAATGAAAGATGTGTGGTTCTTCTTCGGTGGAATTGGTAAATGGTGAATTTTGTAAAGTGTTCACTTAAGCCAACCAATACAGATCTAACTAAGCTCTGTGGATGTTCAATAAGTACTTCCACAGATGCGTTCCTATATAAATAGCTTCGTTTCTGTGAGACATCTCTAATACATCGTAATTGAGGATTATCCCTCTGTGGACAAAATCTAATTTTTTTTTTAAGAAAATCAAAAGAAATATTGTAAAAATATAATAATTTTAAACAATTTAAAAAAATGTCTCAACAGTGAACTACCTCGCAGTTTTAAGTCAGTTAAATAATACGGACGAGAGGTTTAATGAATGACTGCATCATTCATGTCGTCTCGTATGCAATGTAAGGAGGCAGAGTGCAGGGAACGTCTGCGGATCAGGTTCTCTTGAAATATTGGATGCACTTTGATTAAGTTCGGTACCATAAATAAGGTTCGACGGACAAACGGTGGCTCTATTCTGTAAGTCGGAGTTTGGGGCAGTTTGTCTGGACTTAGAATTATACCGGAATCGGCTGCGTTTATAAAACATTTTAACCAAATTAAAAACTGTATTTTTAATCCATTATAAATGTCATACTTTTCTAAATATATTGTGATGAGAATCTAAATAATAGTAACTTTACATAAGAGAAGTCGTTTAAACAATCCAGCAGATATTAGAAAGAACTCGAAGTTAGCCGATAGCACAAGACTATATGAGAACATTCACGAACTGACTATGTTCACTTAAGTAGATGAGCTTTTTCTAAATCGCGACTTGTTATAAATTCCGTAGAAGTAAGCGCAAATATTTAGTTTGTTTTGACATTTAGTGGAAGTTACAGATAAAGCCACAATGACAGCGAATCAAGCATTATCGATCGTCGATAAAATACGACAGTACCTACCGTCAAGTGAGAAGTTTTCTAGTGCGAACCTGAGCGAAACCTGCATCGAATTAAGGAAGGATATATATGGAATATTCTAGTGATAATTAGTTCGAATTTGTGCCAATAGGAATATTGCTATTTCTGTATCATACAATTTTGCCAATTTTAATGTTTTGAGTTTGACAGGTTTGAAATTAAGTCAATCAATCAGAAAGCTCTTAAACGTAAAAGAATATTAAGCTGTTCACACATAGTAGTTAACTTAGTGTTGGTTTACATTTTAGAGCTTTTTGATTGGTTAAATTCAATAATATAAAACCTGTCAAATTTAAAATATCAAAAAAATTAGCGGCATTACAATGTTACAACAATAACTGTCAAAATATAGAAACAGCATTATAGCTATTTTCAGAATCCGGCCGATATTTTCAGATGGCAAATCAAAATTCAAAACGAACATTTTAAACTAACTAACTAACTAACCATCACGCCGTTTCCCTGCAGGGGTAGGCAGAGAGGATTGAACGCCACACTCTTCTATCCTGGCACACCACTTTTGCTTCGGCCACATTCATACATCTTCTCATACACGTTCTACGATTGTTGCGGCTTTTAACAGGGCCATCCTCAAATACTTGTAGTACCTGATCGTGCCAGGTCTTTCGCGGACGCCCTCTATTCCTGTTGCCTTCAACATTCGCCTCATATATTTTCTTAACCATCCTTTCCTCGTTCATACGTTCCACATGACCAAACCATCTCAGCACTCCTTTCTTTATTCTGTCTACCACACTACAGCCAGCATTGCATTCACTTCTAATTTGTTCATTCCTCACTCTATCGACCAAAGATTTTCCACACAAGCGTCTTAGTGACCGCATTTCCACCGCATTCAGTCTACTTTCATTCCTCCTTTGCCAATTCCAGGCTTCACTTCCATACATAAGGGTTGGCACTAGAACGCCATTATGTACCGCTAGTTTTGCTTCCTTTGACAGATTCCTATTGGCCATAATTGCATTTAGTACACCATTAACTTTGTTTCCCGCAGTCACTCTCCTTTCGATATCATTCTCAGCCTTGCCGTCTCTACTAAACATACTTCCCAAATACACAAACTCGTTCACTTGTTCTAAGCATTCGTTGTTTATAATTACATCACACTTAGTCACTCTTTCGTCTCTCTCGAATACCATCACTTTCGATTTGCTGACATTCATCAGAAGTTCACTCTGCATGCATACATCGGACATCCTGGATACCAAGCACTGCAGATCAGCTTCACTGTTAGCCACTAATACTGCATCGTCTGCATATAGCAGACAGGATATGGTGAGTCCGTCCATTTTCGCTCCAACTTCTAGATCCTTCAGTTCTTTCATACAATTATCCATATACAGGTTGAAAAGCCATGGTGACATTACGCATCCCTGTTTGACACCTTTTGTAATATCAAACCATGATGTGAATGTCCCATTAATTCTCACGCAAGCACTACTTCCTTCGTACAGGGATGCAATTGCCTGTATGAGTTTACTCTTCACCCCATATTCAGACAAAACCTTCCATAACTTTCGTCTTATCACTCTGTCATACGCTTTTTGGAGATCCACAAAGGCACAAAAAAGTTTTTGGTTCTTTGCCAAAAACTTTTCGGTCATCTGGCGCAGTGAGAAAATCTGGTCCATGCATCCTCTTCCACTCATGAAGGCTCCTTGTACATCCCACACTTTTTCTTTCGTTGTCAACCTCACTCTTTCTATCAAAATTCTCGCATACAGTTTACCAACAGAGCTCAATAGGCTAATGGCCCGATAATTCGCGCAGTCCATTCGCGACCCTTTTCCTTTGTATAGAGGCATGATAACAGCTCTTCTCCAATCCTTAGGAGTGTAGCTGCCCTCCAAACATTGGTTGAAGAGTTTATGAAGCCACGTGAGTATTACTGGACCACCACCCTTAATGCAATTGACAATAAATAGAATCATTGAAGCAACAGATAAAACAACTTCCTTGTATGATTATACCTTTTGTAATGTTATAATGTAATATTATATGATATTATTTAGATGACATTATGTTATACCATCATGCACAAAATGTATCGGTATATCATGTCTGTGTTTGTGCTAAACTAGATAAAACAAAATAATAAATTTCACTCATGCAAAGAAAACTGCGCGCGAAATTTTCACACCATGAAGCTACGAGTCACTGATCGTAAGTTAAGATGGCAGTTTTCTGAGTTATAATTTAAGTGATGTCTTCACTTTTAAGAATTGCTATTGGTTAATATGTTATACAAATCACATATCCTCTGGGCTTCATTAATGTATTATTATGCTAATTGAATTATGAGCCTACTGATTGTTTTATATTTTTATTTCTATACTCTATACTAATATACAAAGAGGTAAAATTTGTCAGTGCGTAAGTTTGGATGTAGGTACGAGGTAATCTCCGAAATTACTCATCTAATTTCAAAAATTCTTTCACCGATATTTAGAATGGACTCTCAGGGTGGACATAGGCCATATCCCGGTAAAATAATCCCAGTGGTTGAGGACAGTCGATAGTACCATTTATTATTTTTTGTAAGAAGATGTACGCGATAAACTAGTTTATTAATAATTGAACACATGAATGTTATAAATAAATCGCTTGCATAAGCCGCCGGTACATATAAGCTCTCTCAAGCATACCCACGTACACGTCTTTTGTCTACAAGTGAATATTTTTTGCCTCGCGCCTAACCGCCTCAGCGCCGACATCGTCGGGACGCTGGCGTCGGCGTCGTCTGTACCCTTCCACTTGTCAGTAATTCGGTGATAACCTACTTTATTCAAATAATAAATCGCTTCGTCTGAAAGGTATTTCAGCCTTTACACTTCCGTGGATTGGAAGAGAGGTGTACACATCTTAATATAAAGCAGTTAAGAGTGGATTCGAGTTTAATTGAGAAAACACAGTTTTTGTATAATATCACGGG
Organism: Agrypnia vestita; assembly: GCA_016648135.1. Taxonomy (NCBI): domain Eukaryota; kingdom Metazoa; phylum Arthropoda; class Insecta; order Trichoptera; family Phryganeidae; genus Agrypnia; species Agrypnia vestita. The sequence continues at coordinate 39,494 of JADDOH010023191.1, read as the reverse complement.
ACGCGGATATGGGAAACAAATGAAACGTTCAAAATTAGTTAAGGTTTTCTTTTTATACCTAAAAAATCACTGGACACAAACTAGAGCACTGTTCTTAAATTCAGTCACTAAATGTTTCTAGAATATTTCACACACTTATTATCCATTGCCTTAATTCGTACAAATTATCTCTAGTCACTCGCCTGTGGAACACTTTTTATTGCGGTGTTTCTATCGCACCGATCACTTTAGAGATATTCCGTTCAACTTCGCACGTAGGCACTTGCTCAAATATTTGTCTCTCGCATATATACGCGCTGGTCACTCTGCTTTACTCGTTTTATCGCTGGTAATGGCGCGCTCGTCAAACGCCAAACAATGACTTTCCCGTGCGGCACTTTCTTCGCCTATTCATGTAAAATATGTTGTTTTTCGAATGTTTGAGACCGTTTTACACATTTCTAGTATTTACTCAGTATTTTATATGTTTACAAGAATTTTCCTAGGAATGTACTCGAAAAAAAACACTGTTCCAATAGCTTCCAACGTACTTATTTTACTCATCCAACATTAGTCATCTCTTTCTAGTGCTGATTACTGGACGTTTGTGATCGTATTGGCGATCATTGTTTTACCAACAGCAGCTCGAAATAGTTGAACCGTGGATTTCCCGAACCATATTTTTTAGCCAGGATGTCCTTTGTCTTCCAGGATATCTTCTGCTAGAAAATTTTGCCTTATATGATGAGATGCAGGATCAGATACTTTTCTGGATGTCTCATGACACGGCTAAAAAATTGTGATATCGTTTAGTCAGTTATAATCCTATCAGTCCAGGTTATTTTTTAATGCCGTTTGTAGATCTATTTCGAATACTTCAACACGCTTCAATATCATTTCAGTGAGTGTCCATAATTACATTCCATACACACAGAAAATAAAACATCGTATGATTCTCATTCACATATTTATGTTTAGGTCACGCTGTATCATCCTTTTATCCGGAAGAATGCATCATTGGCTAGCTCTATACGAAATTTAATTTCCATATAAGGGTCCCAGTTTTCATTTAATCTGCTTCCCAGGTAGGTATGTGATTTTATCTACTCTTTCTAGTTTTATTCTACTTTGACTGTGACTTACTCTCTCTCCTTCTATTATATACAAGTGTGTATGTGTGTGTGTGTGTATGCGTGCAAGTATGGACATTCGAGTAGACGAGCATCGTGCGCGACAGGTTGTATAACCTCAATACGGGAAATTTTGTTAAAACTTATTTGTAATCTGTTTTTGTTTTAAATCACACGTGAGTAACATTGTCTCATTATTGCAATTTTGCAATAAAGATTCGAGAAGTGGAAAATGCAATAAGTATGCTTAGAAACGTAAGTAAATAAAATTTTATATTTTGATACAATTATTTACTCTTTATATACATCTAATGTGATTTGAATGTTTACTATTTAGCAGGCGCATGCAGTGGAAACATTGAGCATGACTTTTTTTAAACGTATATTTTGTAAAAAAAATAGAAATCAAACATTTATGCTACAGATTTTTATGATATATCAAAATATGAATACCATAAAAAGAATTGTGATTGAAAAATTACGAAATATATATTGTATTCCTTTTTCTTCCAAATAATTCATTGCGTAAAAGTCATGCTGCGATGTTTCCACTGCACGCCCCTGCTATTTAGGTATATACATAACAGAGAGACAATAGTGAAAAAAAAATCGAAAAACAACTTCAAAGTGCGAAAAGAATATGAATATATACAAATATAAACAATCTAGATCTCCATATAGAATTATATTCGGAATTGAATAAATGGCGTAAGAAACTTAGTTCCTGACGGAGGCCCCCGACCTCACAGGTATTTTTTATAGAATCTATCTATTCATGATGACTTACCATCATCCATCATTAATTATATACCGGGTTATTAATTGATAATTAACATTTTCAACTCAGCTCAAATATTAGTATATCAATAAAGACTTTGTTGAGCAATTTTTATTTCCGCCATCGTAAAAAATAATCAGTACAGGAAGGCTTTAAAGGATTTAATAATATTTTTAATATCAAGCATACACAGGGTGGTTCGGAGGAAATTCAAGAAGCGGAAAGTGTTTTAAAATCGGTTTAGATTTGCGACCCCGGTAACAATGGTTTAGCAGTAAAACGGTTTGAGTGCCGAGTCCGGGCGCAGTAAGCCATTACTACAAGCAATAAAGCGCATTATTTGCCGGCGACGTGGTTTTGTTGCCACCCTGTATATAAGACATTGTTAAAATGCAATCCCTGCTCGCTCAGAGGTTCTCTAAAGTTTTATATAAAAAATATATATTACCAAACCGTTTCTGGATAATATATTGAAGAAAAGAAACGTTTTCTGTTTATATATTGTAGTTTTGCTATTTTTAATAGCCAATTTATGGACACTTAGATACGTGACCTTTGCCTAGTTGAGTGGTATGATCAATTGTATAAAATATTCAAACGATGAGAATATTTTGTTTTTCCGAGAACATGGTACAAAATTCAATTTTTAATCTAATTAATAATTCATTTTTTAAACTACTCCAGTATATGAATTAAAACGTCCCCATGAAGAAGCAAACTATATTTTTAGAAATCATTTGATTTCAGTAATTAAAATCAAGATTAAAAATTACTTATCACAATTTTATTGCAGTAAATATTAAAAATAATAACATTTTAATAATAATTGTTAATACTTCACATGTAACTGTAAAAAAATGTAAAACATGTTTAAATTTAAAACATAAAAAAAAGGAAATCCGTTTTATTGTTATTATTTTTTTTGTTAACCTAATTATTTTACTTGACCAATTAATAGTAACTTGTCGTAAATAGAAGAAGAATAAAAGTTTGTTAGTGTAGTGGTCATAAAGCTAGCCAAGTAATCTGGTGGTTTGAGCCACATCTCCATGAAATTGGGTATGGTTTGCACGGTAAAAAAACATTATATCGTGCTGCGTCAGCGCCACCCATATAACTACGCAGATCTTTCTTACCACTCTTTCATTATGAAGTAAGCGTTTTTTAATCATATTTACTCTTCTAAGGTCAGCTTTACATTATATAATTATTATTTATTAATTATTTATTCTTTTGTGAATGCATTTTCCATGTATGCATCAAAGCGATCTTATTTTCACTCATTCCATACCTCGTATTCAGTCTACTTTGTATGTGACTAAGTACCATACTTAAACATGTACAAAGTAGACTGTATTACTCCAAGGACCAGAATTAAGGTGTTCTTAAATCGATTTAGGTAAAATATTCAGCGTACAAGAAGGTTCTAGATACTTAGTTCCGGTAAAATATTATTAATTTAGATAAACTATAGTATTTAGATAAACTATAGTCTCGCAGAGGCGAAGCAATTATTTTTATTTACTATGGGAAACGTGTATGGAAGTGTTTGTAGGGTGGCCCAGAGATTGTTCCGCCTTAAGTCAACTTTACTGTGTAGTAAAGTTAACTTAAGGCGGAATAACTATGTAGACATATAGAAATAATCGATTTTAAAATTTTTGAATTTTCTTAAAGCTTGAGGTCTTAAAAATGTCTGGTGAAAATTTCAAGAAAAAACTCAAAAACATAACAAAGTTATAGCTGCTCATAATGGCATCTTTTTCTTGATTACGCGCTGCGCCGCACGACGCCGCACCACATGCAGCTAGCTACCAGTCGGCTCTTTCATAATAGAAACGTAAGACCTATTTCTATAATGTTTATGAAGAGTGCTCGATGATATGGAAATTGACTTATATTATGGACCTAGAATTGATGATTTTATGTAAGTTGAAAGATTTCGCGATATATTCATTACTCAATTTTCAAACGCGTTTAACTCAAAACCACGTGAAATTTCTAGTGGTTATTTTATGCATAATTATCTAGTTAGTTTTTTTTATCGGCATAATAAGACCGAATTTTTCCCTAAAAAACGCTATTTAAAATTCAAACTCTCAACATTTTGTCAAAAATTAATATGCACAAAAAATCCTATGTCAAAAATTTAATTACAGTGTAAATTTTGATAACCTTTTTTTTTTTAATCTGATGATTACAGATAAAATGAGAGTGGTCACCGCGGAGGACCTTTTTTTTCGGCAGTCGATAGAACCCAAGAATTTTCTGCCAATGTTGAATATTTTTTGATAGAAAATTAGACATACCTATTTTTAAAAGTATGTTATTTCATCTAGATGGAGTACCAATACCATAATTTAAAAAGCTTTTCTTTAAAAAATTCACAAAAATTACTTTTTTCGCACTTCGACGCAATGCATTGTTCACCAATACCATCGTAAGTACATCAACATATGTATTATTACATTTTTGTAAGTTTTATATATGTTCAATCATTTTCTTTCATGTATTTGAATGGTCTATGTTAGAGACATCTATTGTCCATTCCCATAACAAACTATACATATATCTTCTATGTCTTCATGGCTGGTAATAATATCTATATGTTTTCAAAGTGGAATATTAAGCAATATTATTTTTAATGTGTGTATGAATGTAAATATGTAATTATGTATCCGAATTATTTAACATATATACTGAAATGCGCTTTAAAATTAATATTTAAATTTTTTAATTCCTTCAATATTTTTATATTTTGTCCACAGAGGTTTTATGATTTAAAGCCAACTCTTACAGGTCCTAAGCCTTGGGCCACCCTTTAAAGACTTCCATATTCCATTCACGTTTCCCGTATAAATTGCACTATCTCTGTAAGACTTCTATAATTATATTTATTTATGATTATATTTCTGTGGATAAAATCCAATAATACATGTGAAAATATTATCATTAATTATTCTTAACATAATGCACACATAAACATTTACGTACAATCTATAATAAACGTGCAGAATTTATAATTTTTTTACCTATCTTAAATTTAAACAGCACGTGTTTCGATAAACTTTATATTAAATGTAGACATTTTTTGTTCCTTTTTTGTCTGGTTTTTCATTGAAGACCTTCATCACAGCTTTTGACATTTTAACTTCTTCCTAAATAAATGTTCTCCAGATTTTATAAAAAGACACGATCTTTGAGCATAACTTGGGAAATTAACAAAATTAAATACTCTTCGTATCAAATTTTAACATCGAAATATACCTGGGAATTTACTCTCGAATAAAATTTATTCAATGTATAATAAATATACATATATTATGTAGTTATATTCTCATAATAACTTGATTTTTTTACGAGTTTTTAAAAAAAAATTCTAATGTATTTTTATTTAAATTCAGCATCCCGTTATACTCATATTTTTAAAATAAATAAATCATTTATGTGTGGATAAACTAAATTTAGCGGGTTATTGTGCGAGAGAGAGCGCTCTGTGATGAAGAATAACTCCACCCGCAAGATATATATTTTTGTGTTGGTACGTGACGCATAAGGCATTTTAATGTATAATGTTGTAATGGAGAGCGTCCTATCACCGCGGGTGTGGAGGCCGAACTGATTATTTCTTCCGAGATCAGGTCGTAAATTATATGAATTTTGCTGTGGAGTGTTCACTTCTTCTACGATAAATGTCACCAAGGTTATTTTTTTTAAATAAATATGTGTTTTACGTACGATATCATGTAATAAAAATAAAAAAACTCATTTTTCTCGTTATTTCGTGTATCAAAAATATTTTAAAATAAGTGCTCTGTACATTTGTATCGAAACTGGTATCACGTTATTTTTATATTCGTTACCAATTTTAATCGAAATTTCATTTACACGTAAAATATCATAATAATTTATTCAAAAAATATGTATTTAAGTAAGTGAAATAGAATAATCCGAGCAGCGACCAGCGATCTACGTTCTCTATACAGTGTAGTGATAAGAAAATCCGAGCTAAGTGTCAAGACAAAACTGACTGCTTTCAAGTCTGTGTAGAGGCCTACCCTTATATATATATATCCATCGAAGGATCCTAACGGAGAGGGTGAGAGCACGGATCCAGGCTGCCGAGATGAGTTTTCTAAGAGGGTAGCGGGAGTCACACTGGTGGATAAAGTGAAAAGTGCCATAAGGCACACACTCGGCGTGGAGCCCCTACTCCTACATATAGAGAAATCCAAGCCACCGGATATGTGCCAAGAATACTAGAAGAACCAAGCAGTATCCTCTTAGTGAACCCGGAAGGAAGGTCACCGGTGAGTCGCCCCAGATTAAGCAGGGTGAAGCAATAGGAAAATGTGTATGAAAATTGTATGGGTCTTGACTGATTAACACGTAGGTATGGAAGCAGCACAAAATAGGAGAACATGTAAGCACCGTGTCGAGTCTTTGGGCTTCTGACCCTAATAGGACAAGGAGATGATTGTGAAAATATATGTAAATATTTAATCAATTTTTTTATGGAATTTTCTTCTAAGATTGAGTGAGTGTATCGAAGAGTTTTCGCTCTTGCTACAATAAAGTCTAATTTAAAAATGTAATTCACTAAAAAATGCACTGGTAAAATAATGTTTATTAAAACCATTACTTTTTTAAAAAAATGTAAATATATCCACAATATGACAACTTATTCTAAATACGCAGATAATATTGTAAAAAATGAGATACCGTAGGTGTTAAATAAACATTTTTTAAAAATTAATTTAAATAAATATTTGAGATGTGGCGAAAGAGATTTGAATGGGAGACAGGGAAAGACGAAGCGACAATTGAGCCAATAAATTTGCGCAGTATATGCAAATGCGAGTTTCATGGTAAGTGTTGTCGTCCGAAGTAAAGCATACATAAATAATTTATGCATTATTGAATATGTGTGCGTATAAGAACCATAAGGTACATTGCACCTTATCAGTATGGTCTTGCATATATTTTAGGATCTCTCTTGTCCGTCTATAATCGCGTGCTTATATTGTACTTATATTTTGCTTGGGGATTGTGGAGTGGGGTGGGGGATGGGTGGTTACTATTAATTCAATGCTAGATTTAATATGTTATGTTCGATATTTTTATTTTTATTTAAATATCGTAAAAGATTCGCGGCTGTAGGAAACAAATAGGCATCCTTTCTTTTGTTCAACTAAAACATAATTAGAAATCAGAACACTAAAGAAACACGTATATGAATTATTTTTCTAATAAGCTTATGATTTAGTTGTTATATTTATTATTTTGTAAGAAAGAATTGAATAAAATGATTCTGTTTTTTAAACTCATTTTCAATTTAACAATTAAGATGAACTCAATTTGATTCGTACCTTATAAAAGTACTGAAACTGTATCTTTCGTACATGTCGAGTTATCAGTTGTACTTTTTAAACCATGATTTTAAAGTTGAAAAACCATCGAGAATGAACTATGAGTAAACATATTTTTTTAAATAAGTAAAATTAAAAAAAAAAGTGTTATCTCTAAAATCAGATCTCGCCTATACGGCTTCCAATCCTCATATATTTTAGACATGTAAAAAATATGAAGAATCCATGAAAAGAATTATGATTCAAGAAAGACTGCGAGAATTTAGATCTCCTGCACAAATTTCAGAATACTTAGTAAAATACATGGATATAGTTGTACTGTACCATTCAGTTAAGTTAGGTTCAATTGCGTACAGTACAACCAAACTGAACTGAACTGAAATTAACTTTACTGAACTAAACTAAACTAAAATAAAGTGTACTTAACTGTACTGAACTGAATTGAACTGAACTGAAATGAACAAAACTGAACAGTGTAGAACAACCATATCCATATATTTTACTTAGGATTTATTTCGTATTTTTCGAAGCATTTTATTCATTAGCTGTTCGTACCCGGCGTTGCACGGGTTAAGTATAAAGTTGAAAATAAATTTGTGGGGTAAACAAAGGTTTGATTGGAACGGTATAGATTTGGATCGAAAATATATCAGGGGGAGGAGAAAAGTTAAAAGTGGAGGGAGGAAATTATACCCTATGTTACCGTCCGAGTCCTTAAGAATAAGTTTCCAAATTTTGAGTCCGATCGGTCAAACGGTACAGATTTGCATCGAAAATATGTCAGAGGGAGGGGAAGGGGTATGAGATTAGGGAGAAAATATCGCCTATGTTACCCGCCGAGTCTTTAAGAATAAGTTTCCACATTTTGAGTTCGATCGATCGAACGGTACAGATTTGCATAGAATATATGTCAGGGGGAGGGGATGGGGTATAAAAATAGGGAGGAAATATCGCCTATGTTACTCGCCGAGTCCTAAACGATAAGTTTCCAAATTTTGAGTCCGATCGGTCGAACGGTTCTGATTCGCATCGAAAATGGGTCAGGGGGAGGGAAAGGGGTAAGAGAACAGGGGAAAAATGTTGCCAATATTACCCGCCGGGTCCCAAACAGGGGAAAAATGTTGCCATTGTTACCCGCCGGGTCCCAAAGCATAAGTATGCAAATTTTGAGTCCGAGCGGTCAAATGGTTCAGATTCGCATCGAAAATAGGACAGGGGGAGAGGAAGGGATAAGAGAATAGGGGGAAAATGTTGCCTATATTGCCCGCCGGGTCCCAAAGCATAAGTATGCAAAATTTGAATCGAATCAGACAAACGGTGTGGATTTGTGTAGAGAACAGACAGACAGACAAACAGACAGACAGACAGACAGACATTGAGTTTTATAGGTATAGATAGATTCAATAAAATATTTTATTCAGTATTCTATGAAGTATTTTACTAAGCATTTAATTAATTACTTAACAAAGTATTTAATGATAAATATTGTGGATATGTAGCGTAATCCTTCATTTTTTATATAGGAATCCACTTTTACAACATGTTAAGCTTATAAAATCGTGATAAAGTAAAAAATATAAAAACAATTATCGAAAATATCTAAAAACGTATACATATATCCCTAGCTGTCGCATTTAAATTGTCGCTAAGTAATAAATAATAATAATGTCGCAGAAAAGTCATCTACACCTACATACATTATTTCACGTTCACACATACCTACAAATTCTTCGCAAATAGAATTAATGAAAATTGTCGTCATAATTGCTTGTGAAGCCCCTTTTATACAAGTTCTGCGATGCGAAATATTGAGAAAAATCCATGAGATATTGAGAAAAATGTAAGAAATGTCATTCTTTTGAGAACAATCTGGAATGATAGCTGAATCATTTCAGGGTTATTTTATTATCCAAAAAAGGATTTCTTTCTTAATTGAATTACTTTCTGTGTCTTTCAAATAACGTTATTTTTTTAAGGAAAATCCCAATTTTAATAATTTTGTTGCTTGTTTTGTTTGTAATAATAATAATCTGTCCGTATATACGTTCACCTGTCTGTCTGATTGTAACTTCATGTAGCGTCCGTAATTTCTTTAGAATTCATGGATAAAAAAACGAAATTAAACGGCCGGAGAACGGTACGTCCATCTTGATGAAGATACATATCACTGCGGCGTAACCAGTCGACGTGGTATTGTAACGTACCTACCTGCACACCTAAGCTAAATACCTAACTATAAAGTTTAATAATATGAGTTTTACGAAAAGCCCAAAGCTTGAGACTTTAAGCTACCGAATTAAGCTTTATTACGACTTTTGTGACTTTTAAGCACACACTTTATGCTTTAAGCTTCTAGATAAAAACTTAAGTCGAACTTAGAACTTCGGAAGTATATTTACATGAAAGCTAATATTATTTTTTTTTTGTTAAGAATTTATATTTTCAAAATTGGCCAGTCGTGATCTATCTAGTGGCTAGGAAAATTCCTCCTCCGTTGTGTCCGTAGCTATCCAAAATTCTTTTGATATGTGGCGAGATTCGTATTCTTATTAACGCGACTAGACTAATATAGAACGAATTCTTACCTAACTATGGAAGTAACACACGCACGAACTAATCCGTACTCGTAATTACCATAAGGTATTTATTTACTTAAGATGATAGAACGCCTAACCGTTAACGACTAGAAATCCACGTATAATCTTCGAACACTCATAGACGAAATGCCAGAGACATCCATATATATATATATATATATATAAATATATATATATGTTTTAACATATTTCCGAGATTACTTTGGCCCTTCTAGAAACCGTTCCAGAATTCTACAGTTTCGCCTATACGAGAGATAGCCGATATCGTCCACGTCCTGAATCGGCCTAAAAGCCAACTATATGCGGCGTAGCTGAGGAATAAACGCTAGTAGCAAAACTTCCTTACATAGTACAGTCATAACTATAATACCGCCGTGTTTAAAATACTGAAATATAAAACAATACAATCGTTGCCAAGTTAACGGCGTACGCTAAAGATTCAGCCCGCTTTGATTATCAACATCTCATAATAGCAGCTTAGAACAGTGTCAGCACAACCACATGCGGCACCCATTTATGACAGATTTACAAGATATAATAGCATACGTTATATTCAAAACACAAGTAAGAAACCTACCAATAGCACGTCCCACGTTGTCCGATCTGCTCAATCTGTTCATAGTACATAGTAGGGGAAGACAAACACATTTATATTCACAACAACTAGGCGCAACAGAGGCTCAGGGCAAGCTTTGTCTGACATTATCGCAGCCCGAGATTCTAAGGGAATGGAAGATACAGATTTGTAAGTGAAATTTAAGAAGTGTCTAACCACTTCTGTTCAAACGTGGATTCTAGATGCCCCCCCCCCCTGTAGGGGGGAGGGGGATGCGGCCCCAGAGCATCGCCGCATCCGGTGGTTAACTCCTGTTTAGACATAACCTCCCACACTAAGCTGCAGACCAAGATCAAGCCGAGACTCTATTGCTCCTGCTGGAATCCCACGAAGTCCTCGCTTCCCGGCGACAAACATATCAGGAAGAAATCCCGCGTCTGATATTAAGGTTTGTATATTGTCCCGCGGGGCAGTCGAATTGACTGGTGTATAATGATGAGGATCCCACGTTGCGGCTGCATGAGCCGGATTATTATGATGTTTACTGCTGATTAAAGGGCTGAATGAACTAACTGGGTGACTGGAAAAGACTCTCCCTTGAGCGCGTCAGTCAGAGCCATGTTAGCATCGCCAAATATAGTTGATGTGATTGATCCCACGGTGTAGTCTTATTGACTAGAGATATTAAATGATGGTAAAACAGCATGATTATTACAGTTGATTGTGAAGTTCCTGATATGTTTCTCGCTGGCCGGGAAGGGAGAACCCCGAAGGTCTCTGTATACAGCAAGTTAGAAAAGGTGGTGAATGATGAGTATGATGGTGTTAGTAATGCCATCGCGCTCCTGAATGCGGTCCCGATCATAAAAGTTGATTGTTAAACTGCTAACAGATCTCGTTCATTAAAGCGGTCCCGAGCACAGTATTGATTGTCGCACTGCTACCTGCATCTTATAATTTCTCGTTCATGAGGCACGTCCTATCTCGTCCTTGAGTACGGAGTTAATACATTCATAAACATTCATAAACAGAGCCCGAGCTCGTCGCACCAAGGGGCCCGAAAAGACGTGAGAGGTTCTTCCCCTTAGATGTTAGAGGGTTCACCGCATCAAGACCTTCAGACCATCCTGTAATTCTTGGCTTTAAAACCCAGTCACAACCGGGTAGATACAGTTAAGATGGCCCTACCTAGTCCCTGACCTAAGGTGTCTCTCCAATCTAATCAGACTCCATAGCCGAGAACGCGCGCTCCGACATTCGACCCTGTCTTGCCACGCGAGTAGATCCAACTTCATCTTTTTCCACAATCGAAATTCAGCCTCCCAAGATCACGGGGCGTGAAAGACGTACGACTCCTCGCCTCCCGACCATGAAGAGACGAACTTCCCCATTCGGTTCTCGTTCATTATCCCATTTATAATCCCCGCGTGCCTAACCTTAAGAGTCTAGCGCCGGTAATAAGATCTCATTATGCTACGTTGGAAGTTAATATTGCACAACCGGGCGAAATACCTATTTTCCGCGAACCTATTCAATTTGTAAAACGCAATAATATGTATTTATATATGTTAGTAAAACGTTTGAAATGCAGAATGCACGTATGATGACCTCGCTTCTATCCTAAAGATAATTAAGATATAATCCCGACGTTACGTCCCGACATCAGTACTAATTTGTTTCCGCGTCCGTTACCGTCGGCTCTGAACCCACGTAATGAAATGAATAGTGACCATGTGACAATGACAAATTATATAGCACGAACATTCCATTTGTTACACATAAGAAAACATCAGGAATAAATAATATTAAAGGTTCTTATCTTAGTTCTGTAGTTGGTCTGCTTCCGAGATGGCATCCAGATCCGAAGTCATATAACGGGTCCTCTCCAAAATTGGGCAATTACCAGCGCCTGTGTAGCCCTTATTTCCCTTGTATATATATTTTAATATCAGCGCCTGTAAAACTGTATTAGATCCTAGAAACAAGAAAACTATTCCCTCTACGCCGAGCACATGCAGAACATAAACCCCCTCAATCTAGTTCATCCACGGTTAAGAAAAAAGGCGAAAGAATAGTAATAGTAAAAGGTCCCAACAGAAGTTGAAGTTCTCTGTAAACTGTCCATATCCTCTAGTTGCGCCTGTGTTTTCCAATAACAACCTTCCAGTCATGTATTTAACATAACGTCCTCCTTGTGTGTATGTGTGCTGCAATATCTGTCATCCAGTTAGTGATTCCCAAAATAGTGTTTTCCTTGTATATATATATATATTTCAATATCAGCACCTGTAAAACTGTATTAGATCCTAGAAACAAGAAAACTATTCCCTCTACGCCGAGCACATACAGGACATAAACCCCCTTCAAACTAGTTCATCTACGCCGTACAGTGATATCACATGCAGACACAAACAATATAATTACAAGTATGCTTGCGTCCCGCCGACTGGACGCCTGTGTTTTCCAATAACAACTTTCCAGTCATGTATTTAACATAACGTCCTCCTTGTGTGTATGTGTGCTTCAATATCTGCCATCCAGTTAATGGTTCCCAAAATAGTGTTTTCCTTGTATATATATTTCAATATCAGCACCTGTAAACCTGTATAGAATCCTAGAAACAAGAAGACTATTCCCTCTACGCCGAGCACATACAGAACATAAGCCCTTTCAAACTAGTTCATCTACGCCGTATAGTGATATCACAAGCAGACATAAACAATACAATTACAAGTATGCTTGCGTTCTCCCCCCACCTTGGTGGAAATATTCGCATTCGTATTCACCGAATAGTAGGCCTGATATTCGTATTCATGAAGGTAGTATTCGTTGCATCAAGGTTATTATATTTACAAGTATGTTCAAGTTCCCCCCCCCACCTTGGTGGAAATATTCGCGTTCGTATTCACCGAATAGTAAGGCCTGATATTCGTATTCGTGAAGGTAGTATTCGTTGCATCACTCTCAATAATAAAATCATATAGATAAATAATTACGGTAACTCATAAAAATATGATATTACTTATATTAAACGAACAAAGCAAAACAATCTGTCATATAAGTAAATAACGTGATCACGGAAGACCGAAGGTTAACTACCCCTGAACAAACCGCGAACTGCCCACAATAATGGCAAATGTTGTAGAAACATTTCAAATATCTAATATTGAATGAGTAAAAACAATGTCATATGAATAACTATCGCGATTACGGATGGCCGAAGGTTAACCACCCCTGAACACACCGCGAACTGCCCACAATAGTGAATAATGTTCTAGAAAACATTTCAAATATCTAATATTGAATGAATAAAACAATGTCATATGAAAAACTATCACGGCTACGGAAGACCGAAGGTTAACTACCCCTGATCTAACCGCAAACGACCCACAATAATGGAATATGTTGTAAAAAAAACATTTCAAATATCTAATATTGAATGAATAAAAACAATGTCATATGAATAACTATCGCAATTAAGGAATATATACAATTCGAAACACGTCTTTATAAGAACTTGATAGGAACAAATCGTGTTTTCAACGATTGCCTAATGATACGCAATACAAACATGTAACGAGTTCAAATAAACCACACATTCATGTTTTAATAAAATAAATATAAAATCCAGATGCATTTTTAAAATATATTGTTTGTAGGAAATTCCTCGTACGATTTGAACCTATATCACGCCTACAATCGTGATATCAAAACACATAATTAAATTCCGAATTATCCCCAAAATAATACAGATCATATAGAAATCCGTGTATTCAATCGCCAGTATAGATAACAAAGCATTCTTTTGCATAAGGATACATCCGCCCTGAAGAATCTCTCGTACATTCCGAACCTCGCGACATTGAATATACATAATTATTCTGAATTTTAAATCCCACAAACAAACACGAAACACCCTTCGTCAGTAAAGTATTCCATTTTAAAGCCTTTATATCTTTGGTAATATATGAATATCAAATTTAAATGATTTTTCATAAGAACAGCGACAGAATTATATATTTCATAAGCGTTATGCAATAATTCCCCCGCTGGAATTATCACAGTCGCAACATTACGATTTCTTGTACATTAAATCCGAAGCGCGTATAGTAATAATTATCCCTAGGCCCAAAATACGTAACAAAACAATCCACAACATGTATCAATAATTGTTACGATCCAGAAAGTTCTAAATTGAATACACGAAAAAGGCAATAGAAATAAATAATATTGAAAATGCTTAGCTGTATCGTCGAGTGTTGCTGCCTCTGTGACTCACTGATGGTATTTCGGTCCTCTCTCCACAAGAGCCTCCGGCCAACGTTGATGCTGAAGAAAGAAGGACGATCCTCGAATTTGTATGGCTTATATAGTCTCAATTCCTCGCCATTCTTGACTCCAACCGACGTGTCAAGGTCAAGTCTCTCTCAGAAAGCCTCTGATTGGCCGAATTTGTTCCGCGGACAACCGTTCCTGATTGGCTCGCTTCATCAGAATCATATAACATAAAGCCCGCTTTACACGCCCGCGTGCAGAAATAATAACGCTCGCCCGCACCTACTTATCCGGCAGATATTTAATTATAGAGTATTTAACGGTTTGTGAAGCTTCTCTTTACTATAAACTTTAGCAGATAGATATTTTCGTATAATTTTTCGGCAATGTCTATTTGAATAGGCCAATATCGTTACAGTATGAATCAAAGTAGTCTACAGAAGTTTTGTTGCTTTTTTTGTATATTTACTAGCTATAATTGACCGCCCTTGTAGCCCAGTGAACATGGCACGGGCTCCTGACACCGAGGGTTCCGGGTTCGATTCCCGGTGAGATCACAACCATTCTATGTAATTTACTCAAGTCCGGGTGATTTGTGATGTTACGGTTCTGTTATTGGGCCTCATGGCCTGTGGAAGCTTAAAATAAAAAATAAAATTTAAAAAATAACTTTAAATGTGGGCGTACTTTTATTTACTATTTCGGTCGCAAATTAAGGCTGTGAGAACAGCGTAGCGCAATGTCTTGGTAGCGTTAGTGACGGGCGTTGTTACATAGTTACATAGGTGCATTTTTTGCTATTCATTTTATATAACTCATCATTATTCGCGACATCTGACAACGTTAGCGGTGGAAATTGTTGCACACAGAATTATGTATTTAGATAATGAATACATTTGAAAATCAATTTAATAAACTCGGCATTGTATAAAATTTAAAAATATTTCTAAAATAGTCACTAAAATACATAAGGTTTTTTTTATATTATTGATATGATAAATATATGATATACCTAGGTATAAAATATAAAAAGTAACCCATAAAAAGCAAGTTTTTATTATACTCCCTTTCTTTGTAAAATATAACAACAATTAAAGACGAATTAAAACATATAACATAACACTAAAGTTACAGTAATTTAATATATTTCTAAAATGTCAGATGTTTTGAGCTTTGATAAAACACTTCATGCTTTGAAGATTAAATTCTAAAAACATTTGTCAGTCAATTTAGATTTTCGACATTCGTAGTGAAGTACCTATTATGTATACCGACGGAGTAATTCAAATTTAGAAAATATTCCGCGACGTTATCGGGCCGCCGTTGCTAATCAAAGTTTTGTAATGATTCCAATTTGAAAAAACCAATAAAATTTCTAAATTTCCGAAATTATGCTATAATTCTAAAAAAATAAAAATCGCGTACAGCTCTTATAAAATATACCCGTTCATAGTTCTCATATCCTGTCGGAGGGAACTCGTTTTTTATTGAGGGGAATAAATTTAATTATTTGGAAGAGATGGCTGTTTTGCGGAATGTCTCCGGCTATGCAAGGGGGCGAGGATATGGGAGCAAGTAAAGGCTTTTAAAACTGCAATATCCTCGCAATAACAGGCCAAATGAATTGTTAATAATAAAAAAATGGTACGACGCAGGAAGTATTAAACGTACAGGATGCTCAAAAAATTTATTCGAAAAAAATATAGTTAATGAATGTCCACACACACTTTTTTTAATATCGTGTATATGGGTACTCGTGTATGTAATACTATCACAGCCCAATATTATTTCACCTATCAAGGAGCATCATTTTTAATGCTCTTGCCAATGAAATGAAGACGGAAAAAAATATAGAAACTTCAAAACTTAATTGAATACTCTACTAAAAAATCAATCACAGTAATTTAAGCTTTTAAACGTTATATTACAATACACCTTCTTTATTACTCCCTACTTTTAACTCGTAGCGTCTGCGGTTTGTTGTCTGCCGGAAAAACTTTGGATCAATTTTTAACCCTTTTCCCGTGATCCAATCGAGCTGAAACTTTGCAAGCAGGCTCATGGCGACGATAAAAATGATCTAACAAATTTTTGTTTAAAAAATGTAATAATTAGCATAATTTTGGATTTTTCGGAATTTTAATGGTTTTTCAAATTGGAGTTAATAAAAATAAGGAATGACCCCGAAACGTGCAGTTGGCACGATACCTGATTCAATGAGAAAGGGAGTATAATAAAAACTTGGTTCATATGGGTTAGTTTTTTTTTTTTAATTTTTAAAAAAAAAAAAATTTCCAACAATTTTTTTTTTGAATTTTTATTTAATTATTGTACTTTATTCCTTAGGAACCGACATGTAAAAGTACCATTATTTTTGACGGGTTACAACTACTTCTAATATAATGCTTTCAATGATTACATTAACAATATAATATAATAATATGACAATGCCCTCCAGTCTTAAACACGATACTTAAATTTTGTCTTATAAGTGAGTAAGCGTTAATATTCCTATTCATTATGTACAAGGCAATTATATAAAATAAAATGTGCTAAATCAATTCCTTTCATATACATAGTTAAATGGACCATGATAGAGGCATATATGGTCCTTCCCATGACGTAGTATACATAGATTTGGCAGCTGGTAATGATACATTTTGGTAATGATACAATTTCCAAAAGGGTCAACGAGCACAAACGGGCGTGCAAACTCGGTCATCCAGAAAAATCAGCACTGGCTGAGCATTTTCTGGATACCGGCCATCATTATGCATTCGAACCTAAAATCCTTGGAAAGCCTAAGAGTCACCATACGCGTCTTATCAAGGAAGCACTAGAAATCTACAAGCACCCGATAAATATTAATAGAGATGATGATCTCAAATTAAAAACATCTTGGTATCCGGCGCTTCGAAGTCATTCTCGTCGCAGACTCCGCGGAGATATTGATCAGACAACAGATGAATCATACACACAACACATCATGACATCGGCACGGTATTGCAAGCCGATACTTAACCACAACACCAACATTCCCAACAACACATCAGCCCTGATGATGGACCCTGCAATGAGATCCGAAACGTTGGCCCGAAAGGTCGTAACAACACGGATAATACCCCAGTAAACACAAACTTGAAGCTTCTGAGTGGCCGTGAAAACCTAAGAACATTCTTGGTAATGATACATCTATATTTTTTGATAAGTGTTTGAGATATTACACAGCATTAAAAATTTCCTCTGCAAGTTTGTGATATTAAATAGAAATAATACACAGTTTTATTTTAAAAGTCATCCGGAATTTCGGTCGTCCATTTAAACACGAGAATTTCATAATATCCGCGGGACCCGGCGTATTTTCTCCTTGAAGTGGTTCTGATAGAATCTGAGCACCGAACAATGCTGCTCGCAAAACAAAAGTTGGAATGCAATAGATGGTAATGAGTTTTCCTCCATCAATGGACCAATTCACAAGACACACGAGAGAGATGCATTCAGAAGCACGCTGAAAGCAATAAGCGGGAAATCAAAGAATGAACGGATTCTTTATTTAAATTCTAATCCTCTTTTGCCGTTCGCAATCGAGTCCTTTGAGGGATAAGATGAATGGTGAACGTACGGTATGAGAATGCCTTTTTCTATTTGTTTATTGAATCTTTTACGATTTCAGGTGCATTGTGTAGGCAATGCATATATCTATAAATATGTGAGCTCGCAATGAAGGCAATTAATAGTAGATATATTCAAGCAGTCAAAAATATTATACAGATATATAACTAACTACCTAAATTAGGTCTCGATGCAACTAACTAACTAACTAACCATCACGCCGTGTCCCCGCAGGGGTAGGCAGAGAGGATTGAACGCCACACTCTTCTATCCTGGCACACCCCTTTTGCTTCGGCCACATTCATACATCTTTTCATAGAAGTTCAACGGTTGTTGCGGCTTTTAACGGGACCATACTCAAACACTTGTTGTATCTGATCGTGCCAGGTCTTTCGCGGACGCCCTCTTTTCCTGTTGGAGATAAACGACTTCAAAATTTTCATTATTTTTTTCAATATTTCTGTTATATTATTGATTCATATGGCAGTTACTTTAGTGTGCAACATGATTATTTTGATTAACACTAAATTTAAGTTTGTAATGCACACACGTTGGATTAAAATCAATATTCAATATATATATGTATATATTATATATATATCTCTATATATATAGATTCTATATCGTAGGTTCCTTACATATGAAATTGGCGTTTAGTATGGGAGGAACATAAAGCCGATTTTTTTTATTATAATATATTTATTTAATCAAAGTATGTACCATTGCTATCTATGCACTTTTGCCATCTCATAGGTAGTTCATCGATCCCTTTACTAAAAAAACCATTCGGACGGGAATCAATAAAATCTTTGAAGGCGGTTTGGACTGCCCCATCGGAGTTGAATTTTTTCCTTTGCAAGAAGTTATCCAAATTTCGAAAAAAATGGTAATCTGTTGGGGCAAGGTCCGGAGAGTACGGTGGATGTCTTAGACATTCCAATTGAAGCTCCTCTAATTTGGTAGCCGTCTGTTGTGCAGTGTGTGGTCTAGCGTTATCATGAAGCAGCAGTGGCCTAGAGCGATTAACCAGCCTCGGTTGTTTAGCAGCTAGCTTTTCCATCATGGTTTGCAGTTGCTGACAATAGACATCTGCCGTAATCGTCTGGCCAGATTTAAGAAAGCTGTAGTGAACGACACCAGCACTAGTCCACAAAACGCTCTCAAGTAACTTTTTTGTAGTCAATTTTCGCTTGGGGCATGGTTTGGCTAATTCGGCAGGGTTCAGCCATTGCGATGAGCACTTCCGATTATCGTACAGGATCCACTTTTCATCACAGGTAATGATTTGATTTAAAATCCCTTCATTATTGTGCCGGTTGAGTAATGCAACGCAGCAGTCAACGCGCGTTTGTTGATTTGCTTCACTCAATTCGTGAGGTACCCACCTTTCAAGCTTTTTCACCTTACCAATTTGCTTCAAGTGGATTAAAACAGTTTTATCACTAACACCGCAGTCTGCAGCTAACTCGGATGTGGTTTGCGATGGATCCGCTTCCACAATAGCCTTCAATTCTTCATTATCAACTTTGGTCTCCGGCCGTCCACGGGGCTTGTTCTGCAGGTCGAAATTTCCAGAACGAAAACGTTGGAACCAAAAACGCACTGTGTTTTCTTTTGCGGCACCGTCGCCATACACATCATTAATCCTTCGAGCCGTTTCTGCAGCACTGGTGCCACGGTGGAACTCGTACTCGTAAATAACGCGATATTTCAAGTTTTTCATTTTGTAAACTGAGTGACGCAAAGAAAAAAACAATTGAGGAAAAAACAAATGAATTATAATTTTCAAAACACAAATACATGAGTAAATAGCTGTATAAATTTGGATTTGGAATTCTTAACCAAAGAGAAGATATTTGAGATCAAATTTGCCAGTACGGCAAAACGCCAATTTCATATGTAAGGACCTAATATATATGTAACAAAAGGAACTTCTGGACTCCCTCGCGTTTTCTGTAAATGGTCTCCGTGAGAAGACCAAGGCCGACGTTTCGACACGGTATCACGTGCCATTGTCAAGGCTAAAAAGGCCTCAAAAGCTACGGACTAGCTGTACTGTTCGCGGGTGACATGAGTCTCCCACCAATAAGGCTGTCATACTTCGAGTTCAGTTCAGTGTAACTAAATCGTCGCCATGTTTCATGTGTCAGTTGCGAGCGAAACTAACGCCATCTCTGATTCGAATTGTGAAGTTCAATTTATTTGCCTTCAATTTATGCTGATACTGGCGCCCTCTGTGGTATCGAAACTCGCTTGACTATTTTCTAGAACTTTTTTCTTTTAATCTCTGCGATCTTCGTAATTTATCGGTAGGTATAGGTGCTGAGTCATGCAAAGTACTTTGTCTACTTGTGCTGGGTGATTCATGTATTACCGGTTGGATAACTAGAGATTTTGAAGAAAGATGATGTGTCGGTGCAGTTGGTGGTATCGTACAAGAGACAACTGGTTTGGTAATGGTATTTTTCTGAGTTTTAAGTTTTCGTTTAGCGAGAATCGGTTTCCAAGCCATAGGAAGTCTTCGGGAATCATCTCGGGTGTTTAGACTGCATGGTCTTTTCTCGATTTCTATCGCTTCTCTATATACTCGATGACTTTCTTTATTTAATGTCACCAATACCTTGGCATTGTCAAAGTCTATATTGTGTCCTTCAGTTATCGTATGCTGGGCCAACGTGGATGTACTTTTTCGACGTTTTACGTCAACGCGATGTTCGTCTATTCTCGCAGATGTTTTTCGATTTGTACGTCCGATGTATGTGCCTTCGCATGTCTTGCATGGAACTTCATATACACCATGCGCTTCCAAAGGAATGTTGTCTTTTATGTTTCTTAATACTTGAGAAACTTTCCGTTCAGCATGAAAAATGGGCTTGATGTTATTGTTTTTTAGGACTTTTCCAATCCTGTCTGTGACGCCCTTAACATATGGCAGAAAGGCAATTCCTGAAGGTTTTTTCATTTCTACACAATCTGTGGAAGACCTAGTTTTTCGTGTGAAAGCCTTTCGAATCATATGTTCAGAGAAGTTGTTGCAGCGGAGAGTTTCTTTAAGTATGGTCATTTCGTTTTCGATATTTTCATCGTCTGCTAATTTCTTGGCCCTTGCGACTAAAGTATTTGCTACGGAAGCAATGTGCGCGGGATGATGATGAGAAGCAGCGTTGAGATATCTATTGGTATGGGTTTGTTTGCGGTAAATCGTATGGCTTAGTGTCCCGTTGGATTTCTTTGTCAAAAGGATATCTAAGAACGCTAGTTGTTTGTTATATTCCAGTTCCATGGTAAACTTGACTTTGGTAGCTACAACCACCAGTGGGTGGTTGTAGCTGGTTGTGGAGAAAATTGTAGTGGTGGATAGCCCTTGGTGTCACATCGAAAATATGCGAGTTTGGTGGGGGTGGCTGTGCGTGGGTGGGAGTGGGTGACGAAAATGTGCTTTCTAGCGCATTGTTTTGTTATGGGAAGGCCTTAAATGCTTCAGATTGTTTCAATATAGGCGCGCCGACTGTGTCGATGAGTCTAGAACGTTCCGGAAAAACCTGCTCTAGAAAGTTCTGTAAGGAGAAGTTCTAGAAAAATCCCGAAAGTTCTATAAGGTTCTAAACTGAGTGGCGGAATGTGTCGGTGTGTCAAGAAGGTTCCTGTACATACGATAAATTTCTTGAAAGTTCTGGAAGGAGAATGTTTTAGAAGGTTCGCGAAAGTTCTATGACGATCCAAACAGTGTACTAAAAATCTACGCGTAAATTATATGAAATGTTTAAATTCATTCGCTTTAATATTAGTTAAATAAATTGAGTAAAACGTTTTAGAAATTGGTCACCTCGTTGATCGATTATAGAAATTGATTATTATTACAGAAAATAAAAAAAAATGTTTGTAAGATTTTTATCTTTTATTATTATTAATTTTTAATATCCATATTGTAACGACAGTGAAAATAACTGAGAAATACTGAAAAAAATGCAAAATTTGAAATCGTTTATCTCCACAACTATTAATGTTAG
Source organism: Agrypnia vestita (assembly GCA_016648135.1). Taxonomy (NCBI): domain Eukaryota; kingdom Metazoa; phylum Arthropoda; class Insecta; order Trichoptera; family Phryganeidae; genus Agrypnia; species Agrypnia vestita. The sequence goes on along the minus strand of JADDOH010023191.1, from coordinate 17,188 downwards.
GACATTGTTTCTTGAACATTTTCAACTCATTATTTAACCGAGAATTAAAAGTAGAATATCTCTTTTATACTCTGTAAGAGTACATTTTATTACATGTTTTTTCACTTTATAATTTTATTTATAAAATACAATAAAAAGTGATGCATAAATGAAATAGTGAAACATCAATATTCTAGCTATTTTAAAATAGAACTTCATTGCTGATCTGTGATATGGCTCGAACCTGCGACCACAGGAGATCACTAGGCAAGTATCTTAACTACCAGGCGTGTACAGTGAGAACATAGAAATATCCAACCAATATATAGATATCTCATTATCAACAATGATATGTTGTAAATTATGGCAATACACTAGTTTTCGACTGCAGGTGGCGGTAGTATAAATGCAACTCACATACGAAACAAGGTGTGCAAGTTTAACATATATACAACTTCCAAAATATGATAGATGTGGTAATCTATTATGGGTAGATTTGGCTAGCATAACATCGCGTTTCCATATTTGAACATTAACATTGACATTCATGAACATTGAATTTCCCAAGATGGCCGCTTAAAGGCAGACATCATATGCAGAATACAACAAGCAAGAGTCGCCTTCAACAAAAAATCCAGAATCTTTGAATTCCTCAACATGGATTTAAAGTTTAGGAAGAACTTTATTAAAACTCTTGTCTGGAGTGCGCTGATGTATGGCAGCGCAACATGGACCATAGGCCAGAACATATCCAGGAGTCTAGCGGTCTTTGAGATGTAGTGCTACAGGCGTATGGCGAGGATACATTGGTCAGAACATATCCGAAATAGCGAGTACTGAGCAATGTGGGTGAAAAGAGGCGGCTACTGAACAGAATCGTCCAATAACGAGCAATTTGGATAGGCCATAATATAAGGCATCCGGGCTTGCTTTTTACCATCGTCGAGGGAAATGTTGAAGGCAACAATCCTAGAGGCCGTCCAAGATCAAGCTATGTAGATCAGATTATCTATAGCACCTATAGCACCTACCAAGAAATAAAGAGGCTGGCAGGTGACAGAGAGGAGTGTAGAAATCAAGTGCTTGTTGCAGACCAATGCTAGGATTGCGACCCAAAAAAGGGGAAAATGATCACTTAAGCCAGCCGTACGATAGATCGTAAGCCCTGTGACTTTCATACCTACTTTCCATATAAAAAATAGTTTCATCTCTATGAGACCTCTGTAATATGTATTGGTTGAAGCACGAGTTTTATTGGGGAAAAATATCAAAATTTGAATAATTTGATAAAAATTTAATAGGAATCTTACGAGATATACCTTTTATTTCGATTTTTTTCCAAAATATACGCTTAGGAAAAAGTCATGCTTCAATATTCTCACTGCACGTCCTTTTTAACTACTAAACCAACAAGAATATCAATTTTTGATTTATCAAAAGGTGATAAAATGAACTATCTACGATACTGTTTTTGATATAAGGATTTTGCTCCTAAATTTTAAATTGTACCTGTATTAGAAATATTTATTTGAAAGTATTATATTTATGACATTTATGTTTTATTTATTATATTATTATAAGTTTTGCCACTTGAGCCGCGATAATTTCGTATTTTATAGGGGTAGTTGGCATGTTACCTTTCACTCATGTCAGGTGGGTTAAGAGATCGAAGGTTTCGGTTATATAGGCACCAGCTACGTCACCCGGGGAGTACCGCGAGGGTGCAGGATCCGCTCGCAATGTTCCCTCAGTATTTTCAGCACGTAACTGTCGACATCAGTAAGCACCACTGCCACCCTTCAGAGTCGTGAAGCTCCCTTCATCCACCGGTGAATTGAAAATGGCTGATGATGGATTCTATCAAGAACAATCGCTAGTTTAAAATACTATAGTAGAACTATGTGTGGACACGTTTTGAAAATTTATTATTACTTGTAGTTTGACTCATACAACTCTTCAAATCTTTTTTCATATTCTTCTTCTTCTTTTTCTTTTAGAAGATCTGTTGATCTGTGATTTATGGGATAACGAGGTCCTGCAGGACGGACATGAGGACGGAATTTTCCATCCTACCCTGCAGGACTGCCATCAAACAACCAAATATATTAATCAACACGGTCCTTAAAGCTGCTGGACTTGCCTTACCTCAACATGAAACAGAAGCAAAAATGCTTATCATTACCAGTTGCGAAATCTATGTATACTAACTTGTAAATGAGAAAAAATAACATCAGATGTCTCTACCAGAGGCCATTGCGATATGTGATATGTTCTTGATAGATTCGAACTATATAAAGAAATTTGAAAAATTTGATAATGTAATAATGTTGTATTATGTAGGGTGATTACTTAAGCCCAGGTTGTAAGCCCTGAGCCATCGTATAAGAGACTTCCATCCACTTTTCTCGTGTATAAATAGCTTCGTCTCTGTGATACTTCTATAATTTATCTTTAATTAAGTAATTACCAAATCCAGTAACGGTGTTCTTAGAACATACTTTCATATAAAAATATTTTAAAAAATAATATTTTATTGTGATGGACATTATTATTTTAATTTTATTTAATAACGTTTTTGAAAATGGTATGAGATCAACTATCATACTTATTTAGAAAACGGAATGAGATCAGCCATTAGATAGGAAGTTATGGAGAAGCAATTATTATTATTGGGGATAAATATGTCTAAATAGTTTTTTTAATACAACCAGTGAAGTTTCCCGGGATTAAATAAATAATAGAATAAAATCATAAAATAAAATGTAATAAAAATTAACAATAGATGATTAAGCCCACGTTTCTATGAAAAACGTAAAGGTATCTATCGAACGTCAATATTTCGTTCATTGTGACGGAAACATTGACATTAATTTAATACTTTTTTAAAAATGATTTTTGTACTTATTTAATATAATATCCATCAATACTTATATTTTAGACAAAACACCAGATTGAAATGACTCGTTTGCATGATAACAGAAATCTATTCGATATCTTCAATATCAAATAAACAGATAAGTATGTAAAAAAATATGAATATATAAATTTTGGCTTTAAACGATTCGTAAGCCATCCATCAATTAATTGTATAGACTTATTTTTCTGTGTATCTTTCAAAGTGATAAATCTAATTTTTTATATACGTATTTTATGAGTCCACCAGCAATATACACACTTTTTATATTTTATTTATGTCTATTATACAATAGATGTAATAATTACTGAACCATGCCTGTCTCACTAGAAAAATCTGTATCAAGACCATAAAAAGTTTATAAGAAAAAAGTTTACCTACGGAAAACAAGGAGATATACATACAAAGCTAAAATGAAATTAAAATAAAATTATGAAATTTAAATATAATACAAATATTTTAAAAAGATGATTTAAAATGGTGAGTTGAAAGAAAATTATAGTCAAATTTATAAGATAAAAAAATCATCAGCACTAAAATAGAGTATATGGTTCATATCTTAGGATTTTGGTATACTAATATGATTGTGTTTATTTGTATCTTTACCTATTGGTTGATTGACGGCGAGGGCCAGTACAAAACTGACTTTCCATCTTAAATCTGTGATCTTACATGACTGTCATCGGGTTACCCTCGTAGAGCTTATCTCTCCTAGGTAACCTTTTTGGTTACCCTAGAGCTGGAATACAAAATTATAAAACGTTAACTACCCTTTTCTACCCGTTGTATAAATTCTACACTTTAAGTCAAATCGTCAAAGCACTCGTCCACTTTATACTCAGCAAATTTAGATTTTATTAATCATGTAGATTTTACAAGAATTAAACTCACTGAGAGATAGATTTTAACTAATATTATGCTAGTTATGCGCATACATAAAATATTATTTTAAAACCAAAACCCTAATTTGAAAATCAGTTTCGTTTATAATTTAAATGTTTCCCAACTTGTTTTAAGAAATGTATTTTTGGATTACCTAAGTAATTTTCATTACTAAGAATTATGTTAATAATTTTATTTTCTCATTGTATCTCCAAGAAACGCTACAAAAATTATACGACAGCAAATAAAATCACCTGGGACGCCGGCGATGCTCGAAAATTTTTAAAATCTATCTTCGTGTTGTGACAATTTTTACTTTTCCTTTTTGAAGTGCAACCCAAGAATTACACAATTTCCCGGATAAAATTGAGATACTAATCGAATTTGATTCGTCAAGGGACCTCCACGTAGAAGAGTGGAGCTGTATTTCTGATGACAACAGCCGAAGCAAGATTTGATCCCCGGGAGGGCAAAACTTAATCGGGTTTCTTCCTACAGGATTTTTTAACAATTCTTTTACTGTGACGTCGACAGTAATCTGTGAAAGAAACGTACCTGTCATGCCTCTAGATAGTCTATTCTCGATACGCTTATCATCAATCATTGATTTTCTTATGTGAAAATATTTATACGAGAGTTTGAAGATGATGTTCAAAATTTTTAACTTGTATAAAAGAGGAATCTCATTTATTTTTAAAGAAATGACAATTAAAATTATCGTTTTGTTTGAGAATCAAGAGCCATGAAATTACGCGCTGCAATAAATTTACGATGAATATAATTTCAACATTTATTTAAAACGCTAATATCAATAGTTCGTTATGTCAATTAATTCAGATTTATTGTAGTAGGCTTATTACTATTTAAAACAATATTAAAACTTCATTTTTGGTAATAATTGGTCTCTGAAGAAAATGTAAAACTTAAAAATGATTTTGTATGATTTGAAATGATAAAAATGATATCGGCCACTGAAATAAATTATAACTTATTAATTAAACACTGTTAAAACTCTATGATTATTAGCATCAATAGGTAACTTTCATCGACAGGTGAAGATAAAAACATTTATTTATATCTTCACGTTAAATGTTTATATTTTATGATGATGAGAATTACTGATACTCTCAAATATTGAGTAGTATTAATAAAGTCCATTAGAGTTACAATAATGTTTAATTTACAAATTATTCTCAACGAAGATCGTGATAAAACTCCACAAAGTTAAAGTTGATTCTATCAATAATATGAAATAGATTATATTTTTTGCACAACTTAAACATAAAATAATGTTTTGTCAGTGGCTATACAGATTTAAAAAGCACGTTTTGCAATAACAAGAACATATATGAGAACTCACCAGGAATCGAATCTTGAACCTCCAGTACGAGAAACCAGCGTCATGCCTACTAACTAGACTAGAGGGGCTTGCCAATTTTTCATAGACAGGTAGAAATTAATGTTTTCCATCCTGTTGTAATTACCATTGGGTTCAAATGGTTGGCTTAAGGTCATGGTGGTGTATACTTTTATGGAAAATATGTTCTACAAATGCCATGAAGTGCCCTACCAATACCATCAAGCCCTACTCACTAGCGCCCACGTGTGGCCTTTTGGCCCCGCGAACCCCGGAAATGTGACCCTTGATTATCATCAGGGTATAGCAGATAGCAAGAAGACGATGGCAAGTCGCCATAAAACTATACAAATAATCCCCCAGCTAAGGGTTGGTAAACTCAACAGAAAAATCCACCGCAGAAGGTAACGGGAAGTCACTATGGCAAAAACATCAGGGAATGGACCGGAATACATACATAGGAGTAACTATTCCGGCTAGCACAGGACAGAGATGCCTATGCTAAAGTGATAGTCGATGTCATGGGGACCTTTCATGGCATGGAAAGAAGAAGACTTTAATTCCAGGTTTTTTGGGTCAATAAATTACATCTCTTTAATAAAGTTAACAAATTAAAAAATGAGTCTTATTAAAGTTCAAAAGAAAAAAAAAAATCATCCTGCAATATTCAAGATAAAACAAAATATTTTGTTTTAAAGTAATGCTTTACAGTCGGTAATAAAACAGAATCTCTTCGCAAGTACCAGGATCTCCTTAAACAAGTTTACAAGAAAGGTAAAGGGAAAGTTTGTCATTCCATCATTTCAAAATTTGTAAACTTTTCCAGCATCCCGGGTCAGATGATACTCTTCTGTGATTCTGCGTCCCCGGAGCTTTGTCATCCTTCGTCTGGTTGTAAGTGGCCTTTGAATCATCCTGTAGCGATGCTGTGCGACTTTGGAATAATCCAATAAGGACGTAAACAATCGGATCAAAGGCTGCATTGCAACAGACGACGTAACGAATACTTCAAATTCAAATTTCATCGAGATAAACTTTTAGAAACGATCTGTCTTCTCTTTTTGCAATCCTGGTGCACTAAAAAGAAGTAGCCGTTGCTTACTCATTTGAAAATTTGATACATTTTGCATATAGATACAATAAAAATCCTGATTATATGTAATCCGGTTCTATTTGAAGCCTAAAAATAGATAAATTTACTTCAATATTTATGAGGTAGCATTTGAAGAAGGAAATCTTTTGGAAATGGAAAACAGTTTATTCCGTCTAGAATTCACATGTCAACGCCACTATTTTTAGCCCTTAATATTGTTTCTATGATCATCTATGAGCTAACACATATTATATTTAGGCGCGAACAATTATAAAAAGCCAATTTTTTTGTTGTTCCATATTTTTCAATTTTTCAACTAGAAAAAGTTTCATAAAAAAGAGCGAAAACAAGGTACATTAAGTCTTTATTTATATAATAAATATTTTGTTTTTTTAAAAGTGTTGCTTTATTCGGAAATAGTTAACACGACATCATATATAACAGAACTCAATAGATTATTTGCCCCTGAAAATTATCACTGACTGATTTTTTTACATGCAATTTCCTGGTCGCCGGTTGCGCGTTATATACAGCTACTGCTTCATACTCCAGAGTCAACGACAGTGTCTAGAGACTTCGAGTCGTAACGTCGTTCAATATTATTCTAAAACTTTTATATAATACTCTAACAGCTTCTGTTCACTTCTTTCTTTATATAAAAATGTCTATCCCTTTCTTTTTACAAAGTATTTATTTTTAGGTATTTTTCTGTATAATAAAATATGAAATGGATGCATTTAAGAGTCAAAATCGCTGCAAAAGTAGAGGCTCGAGAGTGTCTCGATAATTTGGGGGCCACATGAGCTTACGTACTCTTTTATGGTTGAGAAAGTACAACATATATAAAATCTAAGATGTACATGAGAGAGTACGGGAATTATCCTTGGCTTTACCCAACCAAGTTACAATAGTTAAGGAACAAGAAGAAATTATTATTTGATTACCCACTTTTATCGCTTGTCGCGAGGTATGATCGATAATCCTGCGATCGATAAGCCTGAAATAATGTGGAGCATTGGTTGGTATGTTCCTTAGACTGGGTAAGCATAATTTTTTCATATTCCAATATACAGCACTAGCTTATTATGCCTGTTGGAAGAGGTACCGCTATGCTTAACAATACCATTTTGGACATTGAACTGTTCCATGTCTCTGAGAGGGTTTTCTCATGTAGCACTCTGCTACACCTTTGATATGGATCATTTTGTATATGTATTAACTGTAACCCATCCCATTGGTTCCACCCTTTGCTAACCCATTGTATCTTTTTGACGGTCCACGGAGAGGCGGCGGTAGCAACATGCTTTAAACGGTGGTTCGGGTTTGCTACTCCGGAGTTAAAGCTCTACCTTCGGTCGTTTAATTAGTTTTTTAGCCATGAATTTGAACGAAATTACGGATGTTACATGAAATTACGGACGAACAGACAGGCAGACTGACGAACAGATGGACAGGCAACGAAATTATTATGTTTGAAATTGTTATAATATTTACGAATTAAATGTATGTTTGTAAAGTAAATGTTGTGTACAAAATCTTTGCTTTCAAAGAAGATTTTTAAAAGTAAAGATTCTTCAGACTTGCAAACTAGTCGGTAATTGTTACTACTGTGAAATAAAGATCACAGTTACAGGTGTAATGATAACTGATAACGTGTTATCAAGAATATAATATTAACTATAAAGTATCATATACAAAATTTTCATCCCTAAGTGTGTATTGCGTCATCAATGCCGTCCCCTTATCGTAGGATGCCAGTCTATATTATCTATCGCATCAATCGTGCCGCACTCAGTATCGAGAACGTTACACTAAGTATCGAAAATATTATTTGGGAGCGTCAGCAACTAGAGGACTCTTATCTCTCAACCTTCAGCAGACTACCATTTATCCGCCCACGACTCTAAGTATCCCATCAGGCGGCCCGCAATCCATCACGAGGGCTCTCGGAGGCTGCGCAACGAAATGATGGATGTTCCTCAGTTGGCAGCCTAGCGTATTGGTGTAATATTTTATAAACATGTGAAGTAAAAATATTTTTAAGGGGTTTATCATTATATATATGCTCTAACTCGAACACAGTAAACAAGACAACTTCTCCTTCTTCTTCAGCTGTCTCTTCACTGCTGGATGCAGGCCTCTTCTAAAGTTCTCGTCCACTGCCCGCGATGGTATACCTACTAAGCTTCCTTGGCGCGTCCCCAGATGGTGAATAGGGGAATACTGTGCAGATATGCAGGGTAGGAGGGAAATAAAATACCTCTTGACAACCATGAGACACGTAGATTCTGACCCGGAATGGGTGGCTACAAACAAAAAAAGGCTGTTCTCTACGTTAAGGGCGGCTGAATTGAAACTCACCATCACTAATAGCAAGCGTGCTTTTCAATGCTAAAACTTTTCTAACAAAGCATGAATTCGACTTTCAAAATAAAACCAGACAACTAATGAATTAAAAATCAGCACCCTAGGTACTTGGGTTGAAGGTACCTAGTGACCAAAGCAAACTGCTCGTATGCAAATACTTTGTACTTTAAAACGACTGTTTTCTCATTCAGGTTGGTGGTTCAATCAACCCCAGGCTCCTCTGTCGGATCTCCTGGCCAGATTTCCTGTGAACTATGTTATCTGTTTGCCAAATAGCGAATGCCAAAGACTCGAACGCAAAAACATATATCCAAACACAACGTTGAAATAAAGCAGAACATGTCAAAATATATTTAACTAAAGTATTTAAATGTTCTTGGTAACATTTAGGTAACATATTGAGAGCGAATATGCCGCCATCTTTGCGCATAATTCGTCTCTAATTCTCAATGTATTAAAAGAAATGCGTTGTTATTGATGTGAGAATGTGTTGTAATGATAGTTGGTAACATCTCTGAAACCACTTTTTCTCTAGTTCTTAGGGCATCTTAGAACCAAAATTTAAATACCATGATAGAGGCAGACAACAAAAGATGTGGGCCAACCGTGGAAAAAGACGGAGCAGGATGGGAAGAGGCGTAGAGAAGAACGGCCAGTGGTGTCAGTATTTCTGGAGAAGGATAAATCTCATACCCAGACTATAAACCCAATGCAGTATCGTGAAGGAAGAGAAGGGTTTTTGAAATGGAAACATTTTACATGTATGTAAATAAAACACTTGTTTTTGGTTCTATTCGTTTCGAGATGCGTTTCGCCTTATAGAGCTGTTTAAAGTAAATTTAACAAGTAGAACCAAAAACGTGTGTTCAAATTCTGTACATATGTTTTTATTTAGTTACGCAATGTTACCTTGGAAATGGTAAATATGATACATTTTACATTGGAATGATGTTTCCATTTCCTTTGAAATACGTATAAAAGTATGTCGGATGTGCGGTATTTAAACTCGGTACATTTTTTAGTTAAATCAAACATTTTTTGAAGGGTATTAGTGATTGGGGATCATTACTTTGGTATTCATTTGGCATTAATTAAGTAAGGGTGCCAAATCTTCTGGTATTCAAGAATGTGTGGTATAATTGTATGCAAGTGTCGTGTGCGTAACAGAGGCACAAGGTACGAATATGGATAATTATCACAGTACATGAATACTGATGTTTATTGAACCAGCTTAAACATGCGCTTCTATTATGTATTATGTATATATAAAAGTAACGGGTTACTAATAACAATGCGAGTCTGGATGCGAACATTTAAATTATCGGTATTCAATGTTCGAATATTTTAATTATCGAATTTTGGACTATATTATATGTTCGGATATTCGAACTTGTTCGCACTTGTTCGAATATATTAATTTATTAGAATGTTGAACGTAATCGATTGCTCGATTGTAAAATGTACAAATGTACAATTTTCAACCTTCAAATGTTCAAAGATCTAATGTTCAAATGTACAATGTTCGAATGTTCCATATTCAATGTCCGAAAGTTCAGTGTTCAATGTTCCAATGTTAAAATGTCTTCGAATGTTTGAATATTCATATATCTTCTAATGTTCAATGTACGAATCTTTGAATATGTTCAAATGTTTGAACATGTTCGGATGTTTGATAAAATTATAAAACCCTGCAGAAATTTCAATTGATTGTTTTCCAATTGGAATTCAAATTTTTTTATTATTGTATTAAAGGAAATGATTTTTTTATAAAAAATATGACAGAACTATTGAAAAAAAATGCAAACTTTGATATCGTATTTCTCCGTAACTATTAATATTAGGTCATGGTTGCTTGAACATTTTAGACTCATAATCAAGGCAGAAATATATTCCTGCGAGGTTATTAATATTTTACACATAACCCTGTACATTTTGGTGGTTTACCTCTGAAACGAATTTCACAATTTACTGAATTTATTCTTGTTGCAAACTGATTCTAGATAACGTTATAAAAATAATTGAATTCACGTCAGTAAAAATATTAATTTCCTTTGATTCAAATATTCGAGTTCGGAGAGGTAAGAACTCGACGCCGATTTCAATCATTACCTATTTCGTGACTCTTGGTAATTTCGTTAAGAGTGGTTATTTCCTGGCTAAATAATAAGGTTCGTTCCCTGAACTGAATCCAAAATAAATTGAAAAAATTAATATGGAACTAAGTCGATGAAGATGCGTAAGAATTATGAATTTATCAAAATATTAGAATTGCGTTGATTAATTATTTTTATTTTTAATGAAACCCTAATATAATATTGGAAAAAAATCAATACATTATTTTTTTTATTCGAATTGAAGCTTACGATGCATGAAGATTTTTTACAAAGAAAAATATCAAAGCGTTTGAATTATATCTGCTCCGTATATCTATTAATCGCTAACAATTATATCTATAAAACTACTTACTTAAAGGTGATGTGTGTGTGTATGTGTGTGTATGTGGATATCATCCTTTTAAGTACTTCCATAGTTGTCTCATGTATGATCGAGGTCTTTTTATTTAACGGTACACTCGATTAGTATGAACCAAAAATAATCGAAGGTTTCCAAACAGTCTGGCTATTTTTGAATAGTCCGGAAGCCGGTAGAATACAAGAGGAGATTCGAGAAAGAGCTTCCCTATATAAGCGGCAATGCCACCGCACTGGAGTGAGTGAGTGAGAGTGAAACTGTGAATACATGCGGTGGATTTTTCTAGTAAATCCAAAATTAGTTATCCAGCTAAACTTTGTGTCCAGTGACTTTGTTTTTAATAAAAATTTAATTATTTAGAATATTTTGTTTGTATGGATGAGAATGATGGATGAGTGCAGAAGAAGAGTCTTAGGGAGATGATAATACGGAACGCCAGAGGTAAAATATTGATAGTTTAGATTGTTTAAATTGAAAACCGTGAAATCATAATATATATAATGACTTCCAAATCCAACATCACATATAAAACTTTTATAGTAATAATAATATGCACATAAAATCTAAAGTCCATAAATTAATTTGCAATGATAGGTAAAGCTAGTAAAAAATTTGATATTAAAATTAAGGAGCAATTAAGATGTTTTGATAGCAATAACTTTTTGGAATTTCTTGATCATCTTTTGAAAATAATCCATTACTTTTTTTTATTAACAATGCTTTAGAAATTTTTATGTACAAATGACAAATTAGGTACTGTATGTATGTCGGAAATTGAATATTATAGATAAACGAATCCTTTTTAAATTTGTTTCTCATTATTTATTCAAATTTAATCTAATTTATTTATTTTTGTTTTTGTTATTTTCTATAATTCCAATTTAAATTGTAAGTGTATATACATTGTATTCTGAGCCTGACCATTGGACTTGAAACACACGTTGATAATTCAATAAATAGAGGTTTTCTTTTGACACTTGAGAGTGACAATAAATAAATAAATAAAGTGTTATTTTATTTAAAATACGCAATATCGACGATTTTATTTTTTTTAAATATTTCTGACTTATTTTTTGCAAAACATGGAGCCAATATTACAGTTACTTATATAGATTAGGAAAAATTCATTAAAAATTGTATTTTTAATTTCTGCAATTTTTTTATCATTTTATTTAACTTGTATTAAAGCGAATACATTTTTTAATGGTTGATATAAGTTGCTGTTTTTCAAATTATTTCAACGTTCAAATAGTCAGAAATATCGAAAAAAAAAATGCACACACATCTCCATACGCAATATCAATTCAAGCAACCATGTCCTAATATAATATTATAATGTTTTCAACAAAAAAGTGGTGAAAATCAAGTATCTTCTTGTTAAATCTATATTTTATTTTTATTAATTTTACGTAGTTAATAACATTAAGTATTATTGATCGAAAATGAAAAGAGTTCATGACAGAGTAATTTGATACATCAGTATGGAAAATAAAAAGTCTGCAGCTCCGCTACTTTGTGAGAAACGTTCCAAGCGTGTGATTTGGCCAATTTTACAACAGTTAAACCCGTTTCATTTCCGCGGCATCCGCCCATTAACGCATATTGAAAGTTAATTGAAAAACATTAAAATAGTAAGGTAATGCTGGATCATTATCAATGTATAGAAAAAATGGCCATTTTCAACGCCCGAGCTTGGATAACTAGTTTGTGCCTTATCTCGTAGTGTAAAAAATGTGGCTCGATACAAAAAATGTAAAGCAAAGTAGTGCTTACGCTGAACTAATTGATAAGAGATATTATTAATTTTTTTTATTCGAATCACAAAGCCGACGTATGAATGCGTTTGTCAAGAGGAACGGAATGGTTTGTATACAGGTGGATTAAAAAATAAAAAAACAGTTAGTTAAAACTGGGTAAAGTATTGATTTTGAATACTTGGTTTGGTCAACAAGTGACATTTTCTTCCAAGCTGGAGCAGTTGGCTTTGAATTTTGGACAAAATTTTACAGAAGCATTATTCAGAATTACATAATAATAAAAAAATGAAGAAAAATAAAGATTTGTAGCAGCAGAAGTGAAAAGACCGTAAAGGGGGGTATATTTTTTTGATTGTTTTCAAATGCTTATAATTTTTAAAGATAATAAATAAAGATTTTTTAAAATATTTTTATGATAACTACGTATTATAACTTGGCCTATGACCCGATTTCGGCTTGACGTCGAGATACGGGACACCTTGCACATGTGATATATATTTTTTTAATGTAATAAAAATAAACCATAACCGTAACTTGATTATTAATCATGAGTATCCATGTATCAGAGGAGACGTAATAGAAGGTGTTTGATTATTTATTGATTAAATTCCTCTTTTACGCTTGACCACGTCCCTACACCCACCCCACTTTAATCTAATCAGTATCGAAAAAGTTCTAACTGTTATAAATGATAAATTGTGAATGTAAACAGTTTTATCAATTTTTAAGATAATTTGTTATTTTATGTGATGTAAGAGATCATCAGAGATTACGTTGTCCGTATAAAAGAAATTCTTTCTTGATAAATTCAATATTTTACCTATACATATAAACTGTATATTCGTTTAATTTATTTTAACCTAATAATGATTGTTATGAGCAAACTATTTAACAAGCGTGCACTTACGGGGTTACGTAATATATACAGGGCTAGTCCACAATGAAGGGGACCCACCACATACCCTGAGCCGTTCTATGCGCAAAAGCGTCCATATCGGCCCAGCACGTTCGCCGCCTGGTTGGCATTACTTTATGCTAAAGCGACCTCCTCGCTCGGCCTTCGTCAATACAACACGCAGAGATGAAAACCGGGCGAGTCGGTCGCACAAAACCTTCATTGTTTATTGGCTAGTCCACAATACTTAACAGCTGGATTCTTGTCTCGATTATGAGTCGAAAGTATTCAAGCAACCATGATCATATATAAATAGTTATGGAGATACGCAATGTCAAAGTTTAAATTTTTTTTCAGTATTTCTAAAACATTTTTTGCAAAACGTTGAAATAACGTAACAGGAATAAAAATAAACTAGACAAATTCATTCGTTTCAATAGAAGTCAAATAAAATAATAAAAACCTCGCAATTTTTTTTTCAATTTCTTTTTTCAATTATCTTTGTATTTGACTTGTATTGAAATGAACGAATTTATAATATTCTGAATAAATAAAAACTAGTCTAAAGAGGAAATAAAAATTGAAATAGTTTTCAGGCGTATTCTTGGGTATATGTCAATAATTCAGATGAATGTGATATACATACAAAAAAAAGAATGTTGCTTCAAAAACTTTAATTAAAAAATAGATATCTCATTACTAACAGTGATATCTATATTGGTTCAAAGGAATGACAGTTTTCGATCACAGGTGGCGTTAGTAAATAAAAACTCACATTTGGAACGAGTTTCACAAAGTTAAAAGGTATATATACAACTTCTAAAATTTGATAGATGTAGCAGTCAAGGTGGAATTGGTGAACGTTACACATTGTGTAAAGTGATCACTTAAGCCAGGCGTAAAAGGATCGTAAGTTATATAAGCACCCAAAAAGACTTCCATACCTAGTTTCCCATATCTATAAATATCTTGAATAATAATGTTTCCTCAGTGGCTAAAATCCTGTATCGTGTTCTTGAAAAATTTGAACTAATAATAACTATATAATATTATACACCCTTGTATTATGCGGCTCAACTAGACATGATCTAGAGTATCAACGAATTCGTTATAAACACATCGATGTTAATCCACTGAATACAACCTCCGACCCTTAAGTCCTATGTGTGCCTTACATCCAGCTAAGTATAACACGTGTCTCGTGCCGCGGTGGGGGTCCTTGCATAATTCAGATACACCATCGGAACCGGGATCCGTGATTATAATACGAGACCACTGAACCTAAGATAACAGGATCCCCTAGACTAATATTTGCTTTGAGTTAAGTTGGGAGATGGTCAAAGGATAACATGGTGATGTGTTGCGCCGCTAAATTTACAAGTCCTAAGAAAAATACGCGCAGTTATTAATAATTGTTTTATTTTTGGGACCGGGGTCCATACTAATCAAAAAATTTGCGAAACTAAGAAACTAAGGTATCTTTTTGAGGATAGACGAACAAGAACTTTTCCATCAATTAAACTAAGTATAGAAGTAGAATATAGTATATTCATAAATTAGCTTAAAGGATAGTTTTCGAAATGCAACTTTTTATTTAATTTAAAGGTCAAATCGCGAAAAGCCTTATTATGAGAAAAAAAGTAAATCGCCGTTGTCTAGAAAATAATAACTTCTCGGAATTTTCTAATTACGTCATTGACAATAATCATTCGGTAGTCATAAATGAAAACATCTCTACTGGATACCTCGTAAAAGTTTTGAAAATGAACAATATACAAATCATGAAAATATATTTTTTAATGAAATATCAATAAATAACATCCCTTTGTTCCCTAACACTTTACAACTACCATTCATACAAGTATCCTTAGGTTTTCACGGCCGTTCAGAATCTTCTGTGTATAGTTTTCTGGGATATTCTGCCGTGTGTGTGTGACCTCTCTGGCCAACGTTTCGGATCCCATTGCAGGGTCCATCATCAGGGCTGATGTGATGAGTGAGTGTAGAAGTGTAGGTTAAGTATTACCTTGCAATACCGTACCGAAGTCAGGGTGTCTCCAAGTTTGTGTTATATATATTAAATACTGGATTTGCAGTACCGTGTCGAAAGCAAGGTGTGTGTCTTCTTGTAGTGTTTTATATATCTACTAACGGATGTCGGACTGTGCGGATCGTCTATTTGATTTGTCCTGCAGCGCCGGATACCACGATGTTCTTAACTTAAGACCGTCATCCCTATTAATGTTTACCGGGTGCTTGTATATTTCGATTGCTTCTTTGACCAGGCGCGTGTGGTGACTTTTGGGCTTTCCTAAGATTTTTGGCTCAAATGAAAAATGGTGGCCCGTATCTAGAAAGTGCTCAGCCAATGCCGATTTTTCCGGGTGACCGAGTTTGCATGCTCTTTTATGCTCATCAACCCTCTTTGAAATCGTGCGTGCTGTTTGTCCCACATACACTTTGTCGCAATTTTGACAATCGAGCCTATAAACACCGTCGGTCTCAAGGGGATCCCGATCCTTCGCTGGTCTTAAGAGGTCCTTAACCTTGTTGTTTGTGCCGAACACTGTCTTAATATTCTGTTTCTTGAGCGCTTTGGCAATCCTGTCTGTTACATTATGGATATAAGGCAAGAAAGCAATCTCTTTGATCTCAGCTTCTGTGTTTTTCTCGGAGCTGTTAGATTTGGCTCTTATGATGTGCCGTATCTGCCGTCTTTGGTATCCATTGCTTTCTAGCGCGTCGCTCAGTGTACGGATCTCCTCCTGCAGATGTTCTTCTTGGCATATTCGTTTAGCTCTCGTAGCTAAGGTATTAATTAGACCTCTCTTCTGCGCTGGGTGGTGGTGGGAATCTGCATGCAAGTAGCGGTTCGTATGGGTCGGTTTCCTGTAGACCCTGTGCCCGAGACTACCATCTGTGTTCCTTTTCACTTCTACATCCAGAAATGGTAGTTTATTTTCTTTTTCTATCTCCATGGTGAATTTTAATTTCCTGTGCAGCGTGTTGAGGTGTTCGAGAAAGTCCTGTAATTTTTCTTTCCCGTGAGGCCAGATTGCAAACACGTCATCAACATACCTCCACCAAACCTTGGGGATCAAAGTTGCTGTGTCTAGAGCTGTCTCTTCGAATTTCTCCATTACGAAGTTTGCAATTACTGGGGAAAGTGGGTTTCCCATTGCTACACCTTCCACTTGTTGGAAAAGTTCACCCTGAAATGAAAAGTATCCACTTGTTAGCAGTGTCGAAAAAGTGCGCACATGTCTTCCTCATAGACTTCTTCCAAAAGACTCATAGCATCGTCCATAGGCACATTTGTGAAGAGAGATATAACGTCAAAACTGACTAATATATCATCACTTTCTATCTTCACGTTTTTCAGCATTTTAACAAAATGTGCGGAGTCCTTCACCCACGAAGATGTCTTCCCGGTCTGCATCTGTAAGAGACTGGCCAAGTGTTGCGACAACTT
>JADDOH010023190.1:0-17211 GCA_016648135.1 Agrypnia vestita | reverse complement strand
TTTTTAATGAAATATCAATAAATAACATCCCTTTGTTCCCTAACACTTTACAACTACCATTCATACAAGTATCCTTAGGTTTTCACGGCCGTTCAGAATCTTCTGTGTATAGTTTTCTGGGATATTCTGCCGTGTGTGTGTGACCTCTCTGGCCAACGTTTCGGATCCCATTGCAGGGTCCATCATCAGGGCTGATGTGATGAGTGAGTGTAGAAGTGTAGGTTAAGTATTACCTTGCAATACCGTACCGAAGTCAGGGTGTCTCCAAGTTTGTGTTATATATATTAAATACTGGATTTGCAGTACCGTGTCGAAAGCAAGGTGTGTGTCTTCTTGTAGTGTTTTATATATCTACTAACGGATGTCGGACTGTGCGGATCGTCTATTTGATTTGTCCTGCAGCGCCGGATACCACGATGTTCTTAACTTAAGACCGTCATCCCTATTAATGTTTACCGGGTGCTTGTATATTTCGATTGCTTCTTTGACCAGTCGCGTGTGGTGACTTTTGGGCTTTCCTAAGATTTTTGGCTCAAATGAAAAATGGTGGCCCGTATCTAGAAAGTGCTCAGCCAATGCCGATTTTTCCGGGTGACCGAGTTTGCTTGCTCTTTTATGCTCATCAACCCTCTTTGAAATCGTGCGTGCTGTTTGTCCCACATACACTTTGTCGCAATTTTGACAATCGAGCCTATAAACACCGTCGGTCTAAAGGGGATCCCGATCCTTCGCTGGTCTTAAGAGGTCCTTAACCTTGTTGTTTGTGCCGAACACTGTCTTAATATTCTGTTTCTTGAGCGCTTTGGCAATCCTGTCTGTTACATTATGGATATAAGGCAAGAAAGCAATCCCTTTGATCTCAGCTTCTGTGTTTTTCTCGGAGCTGTTAGATTTGGCTCTTATGATGTGCCGTATCTGCCGTCTTTGGTATCCATTGCTTTCTAGCGCGTCGCTCAGTGTACGAATCTCCTCCTGCAGATGTTCTTCTTGGCATATTCGTTTAGCTCTCGTAGCTAAGGTATTGATTAGACCTCTCTTCTGCGCTGGGTGGTGGTGGGAATCTGCATGCAAGTAGCGGTTCGTATGGGTCGGTTTCCTGTAGACCCTGTGCCCGAGACTACCATCTGTGTTCCTTTTCACTTCTACATCCAGAAATGGTAGTTTATTTTCTTTTTCTATCTTCATGGTGAATTTTAATTTCCTGTGCAGCGTGTTGAGGTGTTCGAGAAAGTCCTGTAATTTTTCTTTCCCGTGAGGCCAGATTGCAAACACGTCATCAACATACCTCCACCAAACCTTGGGGATCAAAGTTGCTGTGTCTAGAGCCGTTTCTTCGAATTTCTCCATTACGAAGTTTGCAATTACTGGGGAAAGTGGGTTTCCCATTGCTACACCTTCCACTTGTTGGAAAAGTTCACCCTGAAATGAAAAGTATCCACTTGTTAGGCAGTGTCGAAAAAGTGCGCACAGGTCTTCCTCATAGACTTCTTCCAAAAGACTCATAGCATCGTCCACAGGCACATTTGTGAAGAGAGATATAACGTCAAAACTGACTAGTATATCATCACTTTCTATCTTCACGTTTTTCAGCATTTTAACAAAATGTGCGGAGTCCTTCACCCACGAAGATGTCTTCCCGGTCTGCATCTGTAAGAGACTGGCCAAGTGTTGCGACAACTTATATGTCGGCGCTCCTATTGCGCTCACAATCCGATCCGAAACGTTGGCCAGAGAGGTCACACACACACGGCAGAATATCCCAGAAAACTATACACAGAAGATTCTGAACGGCCGTGAAAACCTAAGGACATTTTTAACGAACCTCTATGGGGAGGAAGTTTATCTAAATACGCGCCGACTGGAGAGCTTACGAAGTAAGAAAGAAAAGCTGCTTAGCAACTTAGCTTTTCTACAGAGATGTAAAGCACAGTCGGCAACACCAAATTTCATAAAAATACGACGACATATCTACACGGAGAAAGCGGAGAGAGTATTTCAACGAGCTGAGGCTGCCCTTATAAGAGAACGAGTATACAGCACACGGTTGGAGTTGGATAAAGTCACTAGGATCCTCTACGGCCTACATTTGAGCCTGAGTGGAACATTGTCTTATGACGATTGGACGAGAGTGGACAAGATGACATCGATGCAAGCATGGCGCAACAAACAACTGGTGGAGTCACGACAGAAACGCAAATTTGAATCTTTAAACCGGAATAAGAAACACGCGACGAAAGAGCTAGATTCTGCGAAGGTGGTGAAGAACCTATCGGGATATCCATTGGACATGGCGACAATATCTGTATTGGCAAAAGGTCTAAACTTCGCCATAGCACCAAGAGTAATCCCAGTAGACGATATTATTTGTGGCGTAGAAGCGTCTTTGCGGAAGATTCCGGTGGCCATTGCGGAGGAAATTCGACAGGACACGTGCGTTATATTAAGAAAAGCTAAACCGCCACGTCCCAATATAACCAGAGAAGAACGTGCTGCATTGAAAAGCCTTCGCACGAACGAGGATATCTTGGTTCTTCCAGCTGATAAAGGGAACGCGACTGTTATGCTGAACCAAAGTGACTACACATTGTCGATGCGTGTATTATTGGACAGCAGCACATACAAAAGGATTAAGAAGAATCCAACAAATAAAATTGACCGAAAAACTAGAGAGCTGGTTAAAGCCTCGAGCATTCCGGTCGAATTACACTACAGATTGTTTATGCAAGCGTCCAAAACACCAGCGATGTACGGACTGCCTAAGATTCACAAGGATGGAGTTCCGTTAAGACCGATTGTGAGCGCAATAGGAGCGCCGACATATAAGTTGTCGCAACACTTGGCCAGTCTCTTACAGATGCAGACCGGGAAGACATCTTCGTGGGTGAAGGACTCCGCACATTTTGTTAAAATGCTGAAATACGTGAAGATAGAAAGTGATGATATACTAGTCAGTTTTGACGTTATATCTCTCTTCACAAATGTGCCTGTGGACGATGCTATGAGTCTTTTGGAAGAAGTCTATGAGGAAGACATGTGCGCACTTTTTCGACACTGCCTAACAAGTGGATACTTTTCATTTCAGGGTGAACTTTTCCAACAAGTGGAAGGTGTAGCAATGGGAAACCCACTTTCCCCAGTAATTGCAAACTTCGTAATGGAGAAATTCGAAGAAACGGCTCTTAGACACAGCAACTTTGATCCCCAAGGTTTGGTGGAGGTATGTTGATGACGTGTTTGCAATCTGGCCTTACGGGAAAGAAAAATTACAGGACTTTCTCGAACACCTCAACACGCTGCACAAGAAATTAAAATTCACCATGGAGATAGAAAAAGAAAATAAACTACCATTTCTGGATGTAGAAGTGAAAAGGAACACAGATGGTAGTCTCGGGCACAGGGTCTACAGGAAACCGACCCATACGAACCGCTACTTGCATGCAGATTCCCACCACCACCCAGCGCAGAAGAGAGGTCTTAATTAATACCTTAGCTACGAGAGCTAAACGAATATGCCAAGAAGAACATCTGCAGGAGGAGATTCGTACACTGAGCGACGCGCTAGAAAGCAATGGATACCAAAGACGGCAGATACGGCACATCATAAGAGCCAAATCTAACAGCTCCGAGAAAAACACAGAAGCTGAGATCAAAGGGATTGCTTTCTTGCCTTATATCCATAATGTAACAGACAGGATTGCCAAAGCGCTCAAGAAACAGAATATTAAGACAGTGTTCGGCACAAACAACAAGGTTAAGGACCTCTTAAGACCAGCGAAGGATCGGGATCCCCTTGAGACCGACGGTGTTTATAGGCTCGATTGTCAAAATTGCGACAAAGTGTATGTGGGACAAACAGCACGCACGATTTCAAAGAGGGTTGATGAGCATAAAAGAGCATGCAAACTCGGTCACCCGGAAAAATCGGCATTGGCTGAGCACTTTCTAGATACGGGCCACCATTTTTCATTTGAGCCAAAAATCTTAGGAAAGCCCAAAAGTCACCACACGCGCCTGGTCAAAGAAGCAATCGAAATATACAAGCACCCGGTAAACATTAATAGGGATGACGGTCTTAAGTTAAGAACATCGTGGTATCCGGCGCTGCAGGATAAATCAAATAGACGATCCGCACAGTCCGACATCCGTTAGTAGATATATAAAACACTACAAGAAGACACACACCTTGCTTTCGACACGGTACTGCAATCCAGTACTTAACATAACATAAACTTGGAGACACCCTGACTTCGGTACGGTATTGCAAGGTAATACTTAACCTACACTTCAACACTCACTCATCACATCAGCCCTGATGATGGACCCTGCAATGGGATCCAAAACGTTGGCCAGAGAGGTCACACACACACGGCAGAATATCCCAGAAAACTATACACAGAAGATTCTGAACGGCCGTGAAAACCTAAGGACATTTTTAAGACATAGAGATAGCTGACTTATGAAGGGCAATTGTACTAGGAGCTAGTCCCTCTACAATTTTTAGGTGCGCTAAGAAACGAGCAAGTTGTGCCCCTGAAGGATTCTTGGGATCGACTTCTTTTGTTGCTGTCCAGGCGCTCCATTTTTTCCATGCTTGTCTGTAAGTGTTCAAGGTAGATTTTCTCCAGCTCACCAGCAGTAAATTTCTCTCCTCTGGGGACCAGTCATTCATGGATTCTTCCCACCCCCAATCAGCCATACGTCGAGATGCATGTCCCGAATCCTGGGAGGGTGACTGCCTGTCGATGTATCGATTAATGTGCTCGGGAGATCCAGTACCTCTATCGGAGGAGCAATGGCTCGTACTCTTACATCCGCTAACCAAAACACCTTGGGCCATCTGGGGGCCACTAGCATGTATACTCCTGAGCACTTCATTATGTGTGTCAGAACCCGAGGGATGAGACATGGTGGTGGGAAGATCCAAGCAAGTGGGAAATGCTACATTCTGCTGAATGCATTGTGGAATGCCTGGCTGTCCCTGGGGTTCAGAGATACGTAGCTCTTCACCACATGGGCTGTCTGTGATGCAAATAGATCCACCATTGAAACTCCCCATACTTTGAAAATGTTCTCTGTAGCGGGTGGGAGAAGATGCCACTCTGGCAATTTTGTGCCTCTCGACAGATGATCCGCTAGACCGTTGTAACGGCCGGGTAGGAATTGACACTCCAGGGTTATGTTGTGCTGGTTCATCAACCTCATGATCCGAAATGTCAGGTGTAACATGGCCATAGACCTGGTCCCGCCCTCGTTGCGGAGGTAGGCTAAGACAGTTTTGTTGTCGGATTGAATGAGAACTGAAGAATTGCTCAAACTCTCGTTCAGATACTCGAAGGCTTTCAAAATTGCATACATCTCTTTTTGGTTGCTGTGCCACTGCAATTGCTCCTCCGCCCAGAGACCCGAGATGTGACGGTCGTCCATTTGAATTCCCCAACCTGTGCCTGCTGCGTCTGTTGACATGAAGTGGGTGGCTGGAGGAATGTGAATCGGAGAATTCGTCTCGAGATTGTTCTGCCACCAACGCAGATCTTCCTGTACTTGACAATTCATCTGAACTACTTTGTTGGGGGGGCGTTTCCGCATCGCATTCAACTGCAGTTGCATGTGTCGACAATGCAGGCGCCCCCTGGGAATAACGAAACTGGCAAAATTCAGTAAACCCAGGATGGTTTGAGCTTGTCTCAGGCACCAAGACTTCCCTGCTATTAGCTTTTGAAGCGAAGCCTGAAGCTTCTGGCGTTTGCTCCGGGACAGGTGTTTCATTCCATACTCGGTATCCCAAGTAATCCCTAGGTATTCTATTGTTTGAGTCGGGCTGGAGATGCACTTGTCCGTGTTTGACTTCCACCCTAGCGAATGAAGTAGGGCTAAAGTGTCCATAGTCTGTCTTTCTAATACTTCTCTGGACTGATGTGCCAGGAGAAAATCGTCGAGATAGACTATAATACGAATTCCCCTCTTTCTCAAGATCTCTGCGATCCAGTTGGAAATCGTAGCGAATGCTTGCGGTGCACTGGCAAGGCCGAATGGCAGGCAAGTCATCTGAAGGGACTGGTTTCTGTAAAACAAACGCAGGAATTTTCGATGAGACGGTTTTACAGGTACATGAAAGTATGCTTGCGACAGGTCTATCTTTGTCATCCAGTCGTTTGGTTGTAGGAATGCTGGGATTTTGTTGTGCGAAATGAGGAAGAAGTGTTTTGTATGCACATAGATGTTGAGGCCTTTTAAGTTGAAGATGGGGCGGTCTGACCCGTCGCCCTTCTTTACCAGGAACATCTGTGAGTGAAAACCTGGGGACTGGTCTGATGGTTCCAGGACCCCCTGAGCTAGCATTCCTACAATTTGCCGGGTCATAGCCGAGGTAGCGGGAGTCTTGAATTGCGCCCGTATGCTCTGTGAGGGTCTGATTAGTGGAGGCTTGGATAAAAAGGGAATTCGATATCCTGTTATCATCTTTAGAATGACGGTGGGTGCGTGAAGATCCTGCCATTTCTGAAGATATTCCACTAACCGTCCCGCTCGGAAATCGTCATTTGTTATTGGTGCGACGGCGCGAGGTCTGCCCTCGCGCGGGTCGGCCGTAGGCTTGTGGCCTTCTGCCCGCTGGGTACGAAATGGCCCACGAAAGGTCCCACCAACGGAAGGTCGCTTGTTGGATGTAGACTCCTGCCTCACAGCTGCCAAGTTCTCCCTAACGAGCAAGTGTCGGTTGACCAGAAGGGGTTGGCATTCTGAATAATTTGGCTACGCCACCGAGCCTCTGCAGCTCTGTGGAGAAAGCCTTTTCTTCAAATAAATGGCTGTTGCTCGGAGGGATCTTGGACAATGATTGTGCCTCGTGTTTGTTCCTCAACTCCTGCAGGAAGCGGGTACGCCGAGACTCGATCACTTCCGCTCTCTTGCCGCAAACTATTTGCAGAAGGTCGTCAGAACAGCGGTTGAAGTCGCTCTGTCCTCCGAATATACTCTCAACCTTTTCCACGAGGTTCTCGGGAGTAAACTCCTGCGGGTCGTCGTGAGCCCAATCGATAAGCCTCTGGAGACTGTTTTGGAGGACATCCCGCTCCTTGAGCACAGCGTGTGCAGCGGCCGCGAGCACCCTCTCTGTCGCCGCCAATTGCGTCAACGACGCGTTCATCGCTGTCAGCTCGATATTCGGCTCCAAATCCTTGAAGCCCGGCTCCGCTACATAGGCCTTAAGCGTTTTAGCGTAGCGCACATCTGACCATTCTGCCGAGTTGAATCTTTGCAGGCCTTCAATCGCTGCGAGCATGTGAGCCGACGGTCTCGGATTTCGCGGCTCGGCCAATTCTGTCGCAGGGGCTGGCATCTGAAACACCACCTGGCTCGGATGGCGGTTATCTTGGCTCGGATGGTGGTTATCTTGGCTCGCGGAGGGTGCTTCTTGCGACACGCCAGAGGCGTCGGACTCGTGCTCCATTCTCTCCGGCATTTCGCGCCTCATCACTATTCTCTGCAAATCTCTGATTTGCCGAGACAATCTCCGGAGATCGCGGGAGTGGGACGTTTTCCTATCGTCACTCCGAGAGGACGAGTCACTCGAATCGCGCTTGCGCGATCTTTTCCCTCTCGCCACTTTTGATCGGCGGCGCGACGCAACTTTACGTTGTTTTGATCGATAGCGCGACTCGATGTCGCCCTCATTCGATCGACGGCGCGACTCAATTTCGCGATGTTTCTTAGATTGCGCCCGGCGAACGTCCGAATCACTATTTGATGCCATATTTTTCTCTAAAAACGCACGAAAGATTTTTAACACGAATAACGACGCGTGTACACGTGGCGGAATATCGATGTCAATTGAACCAAAATGGCTTCCGCCTGCCTGGTGTAATAAAGGAAAAGGAAACAGGGCTACCAATAAACGGAGAAAAGGGGAAGGAGGGTACTAACGCACGAAGATGACGCGGGCCGGAAAGGAGATGCTATCTCACATCTATATTCTGGATAACGGACGGCACTACATAATATAAATAAAACATATTTAAGATAAATGAACAGTATGAAATGTAACAATGTAAAACAATATAAAATAAATTAACAATACAAATAAACAATATATATACATAAACGATGATTTAGTACACAAGCAAACTAATAATTAGAAACTTTTAACAAATTAGTAATAGAGTAAAATAAAGATAATTAAACCAATATACCAGATAAATAAGATAAGAAGATAAAATAAACCAAAAAATAAATATAAAATATTAAATCAAAACATATTTAAAAGGGAAATGAATAATAATTAGGACATTTTAAAATAAATAAATATATATGATTCATGGGGAACGAAACATAAGTAAAAATTTAGTTCGGCTATTTTTATTTTCTTTAATTCGGGTATGCTCCTACTGTTTCCCTATCCGTCAAGTTTTCTTCACAACCAGATACTATCACCCCCTGGTGGTTATGATGGTGGATAGCCCTTGGTGTCCCATTAAAAATGTGCGAGTTTGGTGGGGGTGGCTGAGCGTGGGTGGGAGTGGGTGACGAAAATGTGCATTCTAGCACATTGTTGTGTTATGGGAAGGCCACAAATACTTCAGATTGTTCCAGTATGGGCCCGCCGACTGTGTCGGTAAGTCTAGAAGGTTCCGGAAAAATCAGCTCTAGAAAGTTCTGGAAGGAGAACGTTCTAGAAAATTCCCAAAAGTTCTATAAGGTTCCAAACTAAGTGGCGAAGTATGCCGGTGAGTTAAGAATGTTTCAGAATGTCCAGTTAAGCTCTAGATAGTTCTGGAAGGGGAGTGTTCTAGAAGATTCTCGAAAATTCTATAAAGCTCCAAACTAGTAGGTGAGTCGAGAAGATTCCAGAATGTTTGATAAAGGTCTATAAAATTCGGGTGGCGGAGTGTGTCTGTGATTCTATAAGATTCCAGACTGTTCGATAAAGTTCAAGAATGTTCTGGATGGAGAACGTTCTAGAAGATTCATGAAATTTCTATAACGTTCCAAACAGTATGGCGGAGTGTGTCTGTGAGTCTAGAAGGTTCCAGAATGTTCAATAAAGCTCTGGAAAGTTCTGGAAGAAGAACGTTCTAGAAGATTATTTAAAGTTCTATAAGGTTCCAAACTGAGTGGCGGAGTATGTCGGTGAGTCTAGAAGGTTCCAGAATGTTCATTAAGGTTCTCGAATGCTTTAAAAGGTTCTGGAAGGAGAGAGTTTAAAAAGGTTCTATAAGGTTCCAAACCGAGTGGCTGAGTTCATCGGTGAGTCTAGAAGTTTCCAGAAGATTAAGAGAAGGTTCCAGAATGCTCTAGAAAGTTCTGGATGGAGAAAGTTTCAGAAAGTTCTTTAAGGTTCCAAACTGAGTTGCGGAATGTGTCAGCCAGTTTTAAAGGTTCCGGAAAGTTCTGGAGGGTTCGCGAATGCTCTAAAAAGTTCTGGAAAGAGAAAGTTCTACAAGCTATCAGAAAGATCTATAAGGTTCCAAACTGAGTGGGGGAGTGCGTCTAGAGGTTCCAGAAAGAATTATAATGCTTAAGAAGGTTCTGGAAAGGGAAAGTTCTAGAAGATTCCAGGAAGTAAGATTTCGGAATGCTCAGAAAGTTTTGGAAAGTTCTCTCTAGAGTGATATAATTGTGCGCTAAAATATCTGTTAATATTTTGGCAAAGCGAAGACGGGCCAGCTGGGCAATCCAATCACAGGTGCCGAAACCAGCAAAAAAGAGACGTCAACACAATTCTATGCTTACCGAATTATGGTCCCGAGGGAAGCAGGGCCAACCAGCCAGTAGTAATATAGTTTCATTAAAACAATAGTACACACCCTGCCAATCTGAAAAAAACAATATTAATACTAAATGCATTGCAGAGCGCATACCTTATCAGGGCTCTTTTCAAACTTGGGCCCCGATGCGAGATAAGACATGCTGATCTCAAGATATATTACAGATGTCTCATAGAGGCGAAGATATTCTTTATATGGGAACGTATGGAAGTGTTTTTGGGTATTCATAGGACTTACGACCTATCGTATGGCTGGCTTAAGTGATCACTTTACACAATATAAAGTTCACCAATTCCGCCCATGATAGACTGCCACATCTATAAAAATTTTGGAAGTTGTATACATGTTTTAGTTTCACACCTTCTTTCGTATGTGAGTTGTATTTTTACTACCGCCACCTGCAGACGAAAACTTTGTTATTCTCTTTATCCAATAAAGATGTCACTATTGATAATGAGATATCTATATTTTTATTCGATTATTTTAAAGCAATATTCTTTATATGTATGTGTATATAACATTTTTCAAAATTATTAACATTGCACTAGGATATCTATGACTGAAAATTATTTCAATTCTTAACACATTTTTAGACCAGTTTTTATATATTCAGAAAATTTTGATTATGTTCAAATTTTTTTCGAACACAATACTTCCAAAATGACTTCCATATTGTCGGCTTAGAGTGTAAACCTGCTATCTGCACCAGAGTGCAGATAGCAGGTTTACACTCTACATGCATACATACATACAGGGGACAATAAAAACACTTCAAAAAATTAAATATAACTGCAATCAAAAAAATGAAAATACCGTTGAAAGAATGTATGATCCCGGTCTTTACAAGCTCATTTATGTATTGAAATATTCAGTAGCCTTTTAGTAATTAGAGTTTTTATATTATAGCAGGTTTTCTCACTTAAATAGTAAACAATGAAATGGACATAGCAGGTTTTCAAACCAATAAAATTCAAACATCTCAATAATTACATTAATTTACGTTACTCGTGTGGTAAGTTTTCATAATACTGATGATAATCAAGCGGTAAAGTAGATTTAAGTTATTGCATGTCATTAAATCTTCTCGCTGTTTTCTCCGGGAATCGTGTAGATTTTTCATTGTCTCCATTCGAATGGTTGTGCAACTGTCGATTTTCTTTGTGGTAAATTTCTCCAAGGATCACTGAAATTTTATTAAAAATATATTTCACCATCAGTAGTATACTTCAGTGATCTTACATCCGTAACTTTTGCATCTTCTTTGTCACGACCAGGACGAATGCTGTTAAAAAACTGAATATTGCCAAAAACTTTGAAAAAATTGCGATTAAAATAAAAAACACATGGGTGCGGTTTTTTTCTCGCTACTTTGCAAATGGCTACATAGTCAGCAGGAACATTAATATTTTTATTTTTTAATGACCGTTCAATACTGGAATGCAAACTATATACTTCCATTTGCCCTGTATGTATGCCCTACTCAAGGAACTTTTGTTCTATTACTATATTTCAGTTCATTGAAATGTTCAGAAGAACATTTGCCATTGTGCTATTCCTTTTTTGGTATGAGCATTCGTCACCGTAGAAAATTAATTTGGATTGAGCTGAGAGTGTTGGTAAAATTTTATTTTCTATAAAATCTAACCAAATACTGGCAAACTCCTCAGCGTTAACTCCTCCTTCAATTTCATTCCAAATGAAACAAAACACGATTTAATGACATTGTAAAATGTTAGGTTGTGAACTTGCAGCTTTATTTTGTAGTTAAAACTACTAACATTAGATTTGGGAGCAGTGAGTACTGATTGCAAATCTACCGTGAATACCTACATTCGATTCTGAATTTTTATCAATCTCCTTTTCTTTTCTGGCTTCATCTTTCCTCTTTACGTGATTCCTGTAGTACTCATCAGGTACTTTGCCCGGAGAATATGCTGCACATTTTTCACATTGATCTTTCTTGGGATGAAGTAATCCGATATTTTTCATGTCAAACACTTCATAAAATATTGTAATCGAGAGTGGTCGCACGTAATGAGATTCACACCAATCTTTAACATAGAAATCAAAAACCGTTGTTTAGAGAACCATTCCGGTAGTAAATAATTTGTGTTGGTTGTCGCCCGGCAGTAGTGAGATTTCATAACAGGTAAGGAATCAAAAAATCCATGAAGCTCTATACGTTCTTCTTCAAAAGGTTTTGGACGACTAGATTTCGTTATATTTTCTACAGATTTAGAGTTTTTCCAATTGAGAACGGTCCATTGGCCCACTCCTGTAGTATTTAAAAAAAAGTTCTACATGCTCTGATCAAAACGTATCATCAACTTTTAAATAGTAAAATAGACTCTGGGCCCTTCTCAATTTACTTTGTGATTTAGTTTTCCTTTTAATTCATATACAAAGTTACCATATTATCGATAAAAGTTTTTTTTGCCCCCATGTCAGCTTCCAAAAATCATGAAAGTTCTTTTGTCGGCATTCTTCAGTGACATAATGCATTTCATAACTCCTTTTGTATCCTTACATTTGTACCTGCCTTTAATGATGCGGAGCTGCTTAATAAAATAACAAAATACACGGAGTGCTCACAAATACGCGCCGCCGTCACAACTTCTCAGTACAAAAATGACATACTAACATGGAGATAGCAGCTTTTCGCTTTAAGTATTTTGTGCGCTTAAAATAGCAGGTTTACGTTTCCTTCAAAAAGCATACTTTATATTTCGATATCGATTTAGCTGTTTATAATACTTTATGCAGTTTTTTTTTCTCTTTCCAATGATATCAAAAACGTATTTTACCCAAAAGTGTAGATAAGCTCTAAACTCTAAGCCGACGATATCTACTTTCCCATATAAAAAATAGCTTTGTCTCTATGAGACGTCTATAATATATCTTGATTAATGATGTTTCCCTGGGGATAAAATCCGGTACTGTGTTCTTGATCAATTTGAACATACTCAAAATATTCTGAACATGATGATCTCTCGCAAGCGTGATTGAAGATGTCAGGGCAGAATGGATTTAGTTATTGTAGGCAAAAAGCGCTGCTTCTATTTTTATGTTAATGCACTTCTACTACTTTTACATTAAAAACAAATCTTTTCAGGCCAGATAAACTCAGTGGAGACTTACATAAGAACATCAATTTCCTCACAGTACAGGAAGTTTGGGGAGGCCTACATGCACTACGGAACTTGGGAATCTCTGGTGTACGACATCGCTCGAGAGCGAGAGCTAGGGCCATTGAGAAAGAAACTCTACAAGGAGAAATTGCCAGAGTTCACCCCCAAGCTAATGCCAAAGTAATTGTATTTTTAATGTTCATATTATGTTCATCCCCTTAACCTGAAGGGAAAGAGGCCCAAAGACTCGACAAAGTGCTTTCCTCCTCCCTTCTGCTCGTAACCAAAAATAAACAAAATATGACCTTATTACATATTATGACGTGGATTTCAGCTCCTCATGATTTGAGCCCCTCGTCATCACCAGCTAGTTCAATCGGAGTAGAATGGGACTAACCTTACTCCTCTTTTACAATCTCAGGGTCCTTTCGGTGATCTGCGCACTGAACTCTCTCTCTCTCGAGCCGCTTCAGGTGCCTCTCATATTAACAAGTTCAAGTTGCAACAGATTAACAAAGATGGGTTTACATAACAAGACATGCATTCAATATAAGCATTTATTCAATAAACTACTGACAATTTTCTGTGCCCTGAAATGGCGACAACAGGCAAATTCAAAGATATTCTAAATTCGGTTCATTGAAATCTTATATTCTAATTTAAAATAAATTGCCCTCTCCGCGACATCGTCGCTGACGGCCGCGATACAAGGGAGAAAGCAGCTTAAACTATATTTTCAAAACTCTACAGGCGGTAGCGCAAGCGCAGGTGTCGCGGACGGGAGATCATCAGGTCATAATTTACATTCACATAGGATGAGACACAATTAACACGAACAACAACGCCTACCCATGATGCTCAACATGTCGCCGTGACGCTGAACGGTATGATGGGTACTTGAAATATAGTATGAGATCAGATAATACCAGGTCTTTCGGCGTAAGAACGGAACTGTTCCGACAATGCTTATCTCCTGCATCACGCCACGATGTACTACATCAGGTCAGGGTGAGACCGGCATCCCCTAGGTCCATGGAAGGTGACTCCTATGCTGCCAGGTGGTCCCCTGCCCTTGTGCTGGATCTCGAGCTCTCAGCAGGCCGCACGCTTGACATCCGAAGACGGTCTCACCTTGTGACCCCATCGTAGGAACCCTGATAACAATTTATCAAATGGCGTCTCTCAGTTCACTTCTTACCTCTCAAAGGGTGCGTAGTTTTCACATCTCGTGGAGTAGAGTGTCAAAGCCCGAATGACGCCATGTTGTTATGAATTGACCGATAATGTCGCTAAGCTCGTACAAGTACGGGGTTCTGAAAAGCGCGCACAGTACCTACGTGGACTCGAATAATTTTATCAGCAATTATGCGCGGTGATTTAAATATTTCATTTTGTTTTACTGTTCCGCGAAGGAGTGTGACGAACATAATTTATTATGTCACAATTTATAAACACTACTTTTTCGCTTGAAAAGTTTTTCCCTTTTATAATTATAAGTTTTTTAAAATCCAATTTATAAAAATTAAATACAACGTATAAAATAATTATTTCATAATGAAATTCAAAACTGGTGGGAGGGTTCATTTACTGTATACTGTTATCAAACAAAATTTTGAAATAATTTTTTGCAAATATGTAATTTTTAGATGTTACTCCGAGTTGCGCTAGATTATTACTTGAATTTTGTGATTTCGAAAATTCATAATTCACATGGTTTGCTATAATTATATTTTCTTTATTGACCCTAATTGATTGAAATTATTTTAGAGGTGTCATTCACAAAAGTCAAATTGATGACGCTTGGTGTTTGCCATTCCTGGGTGCAGATCCGTTTGTAGTATACAGATCTCAACGATTCTTCTACGAAAATGAACAGAAGCGTCCCGCCCAGATAAAGGCGTTGGTTTCCCTTCTATAATCCCAATATTTTTGGTCTCAATTGCGGTTGTTATGATCGGTGCCATGGCCAAGTTTGCATTCGGGCGGAAATTGCTTCTCAACTACCCCCGAATTTTCTCGTTTGGTTTCGTCTCTCACGAGGGTCCGAGCGAGGCGGCTATGATGAATACCAAGTTTTGGATAAACATCCACGGTGAGGGTTGGGACGAATCTATTACGGACACCAAAGAGAAATTGCCCAACAAGAGCATTGAAGTCAAGGTAAGCATATTGAATTATACCTACAATAAATATGCAGGGAGTAACAGAGTTAGTCCACAATACTTAACAGGTAGATTCCTGCCTTGACTATGGGTCAAAATTAACTAATATTAAAATATTATACTATCATTAAAATAATTTATAATGAAAATAAAAAATTCATTTGCTTTAATAGAAGTCAAATAAAATTATTATTAAAATTCCTGCAAGGTTTTTATCATTTTACTTGACTTGTGTTGAAGCAAATTCAATTAATTTTTTATATAACTTACTTTAATGTTAGTCCAAAGTTTTGCAGAAAATACAAAATATTGAAAAAAAATGCAAACTTTAATGCCACATATCTCCATAACTAGATATTATTACTTGAACATTTCGGACTCATGAGTAAGTACTCATGTAAATACTCACCTGCAAAGTATAGTGGACTATTTCTGTTACCCCCAGCATATGATGCTCATTGTCTTACTTGGGAATGAGGTTCATTTACAAATTTTCTGTGGGCAGCGCCACTCTTCTTCCGTCACCGATCTTTCAAAGACTTTCTTTCTTTGCATATAATATTTGCTTATCAAACATATTTCCATATAATATGTGCTTTTCAAACGCTACATTTCTTTCCATACAATATGTGCTTATCAAACACATCGCACGGACGATCGGTCAATCCATTTGCATTGTCGATTTGACGCGACGGAAGATTCGCGCAGTGTGGTGCCGGCCTTGTGGTCCGGTGTGTCTTATTGTCCGAATAATGCAATACACGTTAAAAAGAAAAAAAAGATAACATTTCAAATGATATACTGTTTTTCATAATCTGAACACTTTTATAATGGTTGAAAATATTAATCAATTACACTCCTTTATATGCAATGAGATGTGACAATTTGAAAATATCAATATCAGTTGAAATGGCTTGGAATATTTAAAAAAAAATTCTTTCTTCTGTTAGGTAACTAGTTACAATCCTAGCTACGGAGCGACGTGCACAGCCCTCTTGTTTGCTGGCATCATACTTGTTCAATAGGGAAGAGCTATCGGCGTATATCCTAAAGAACGGGGGCCAGGAGAAGGTGATGGTCTCGCCCGCAACCCGAAACCTGGCCCAACCGTCAACATCTCAGCCCCAGCCGTCAACTTCTCGTCGAGCTCCGAACCAGGGATACCTCCAGTCCCGTAAGCCCTTTCTGCCGGAGCCGAGGCACAGGGAGTAAGGCCCAGGGAACCCGAACTGGAGACCTATCCGGAAGGCAGACCACGGCCAAAAACCCGCTGGTGACCGTAGCCGTAGAGGTAGAAGATGACGCGAGGCTGAACAACCAGTTCTGGGGAGGACGCTTGAGGAGGTTCCAAAGCACGTGGAAGGAGTTCGGGGCACCACCTATAGTGCTGAGAATCCTCAAGGGCGCGAGAATCCCCCTTGTGGCCAAACCTCCGTTAGTCTTCCCCACCAGGCAGCTGTTGAGCAGCTTCAGCACGAAGGAGTCTCGAGACATGTCGAGTCACATTCAGGCCCTGAAGATGTCAGGCGTGCTGGAAAGAGCATATCATTCTCCGAGCTTCATCTCAAATCTGTTTCTAACTCCGAAGTCGGACAACTCCCTAAGGCCGATATTCAACCTGAAGGCGTTGAATGCCTTTGTGGAGGCGAAACCCTTCAAGCTGTTCAACCACTTGCGGGTCCCAGACTTCCTCCAGCCCAAAGATTGGTTGGTGAAAATCGACCTAACCCAGGCATACTTTCACCTACCAATAGCGGAATCGCACCGAAAGTTCCTGAGACTGTACTTCCAAGGGGAACTTCTCCAGATGACCTGCCTGCCCTTTGGCCTGTCATCAGCCCCGAGAATGTTCGCAACGCTGTCAAACTGGCTAGCGGGACTCTTGCGGAAGAGAGAAATAAGGACCGTAGTCTACCTGGACGACTTCCTTCTGGCCAATCAGTCAAGGGACCTGCTAGCGACCCAGGCAGTAGAGACGGTCAATCTGTTCCAGCATCTGGGTTGGTGCATCAACCGCGACAAGTGTGTCCTTATACCTACCCCAAAGCTGGAGTTTCTGGGCATAACTTGGGACACCGAAGCCAACCAGAAATCCCTCTCGGACCGCAAGTGCTCTGGCCTTCGCCCAGTACTGCGCCGCCCGATCGAGGCCGGCAGTTG
>JADDOH010023189.1:0-102164 GCA_016648135.1 Agrypnia vestita | reverse complement strand
CTCTTCGCATCGGCCACCGCCCATGTGGTGCCAAACTACGTGTCGCTAGACTCAACCGCTTGCTCGGCCTCCTATCTCAACGCATTCAGTCAGCATTGGGATTACGAGCTGGCCTGGGTATTTTCGCCGCCGAATCTCGTCCCAAGAGTACTGGCGCACTTGAACCTGGCAAGAGGCACCCTTCTCCTAGTTGTGCCAAGATGGGAGAAGACATTCTGGAGGGCCGATCTCAAACAACGAGCAAAGGGAGGGCCAATAAGCGTAAGAGATCTGAAGAGCGTCCTGATCGATACGTCGACAGGGTTTCCCCCACCGAGAGTGTCGGACCTCCAACTGGAAGTTTGGAGAATAGCAGTGGGTGGGAACAGGCTATAGCGGATTGGAGCCAGGAGGAACAGCAGCTGTTCAGATCTTGCTGGAGAGGCTCAACGCTGAACACCTACAAGCCGGCCTGGGATAGGTGGCAGCGATGGTGTACCACGCATTCTGTCCAACCTCATAACCCTCCCCCTGCAACAGTGGCAAGATATCGGGCCAACCTGTTCATCCACGAAGGGCTAGCCCCTCGAACAATATTGGTCCACAAATCGGCAATCGTATCCTTCTGTGGCCCAGCTCTTGATGCAGATAAGATTAGCTCGAACTTCCTCGTCAGGCACGTCCTTAAAGCCATCTCGGTTTCTGGTGGATGCACTGAGAGACCCCCTATCTGGAACCCCCGAGTAGTGGTGGAGTGGCTACGTGAAAACCCGCCAAGGAAACAGCCTGTATGACGTGTCAAGGAGGACGGCCATACTACTCATCATGGCATCTGGGCGAAGAGTCCAAGATCTGACACTTCTCAGAGTCACTCCGGACCGATTGATCGACAAAGGAGACTCCATCACGCTATGGCCCGCCTTTGGAGCGAAGACTGACACGGCAAGACACAAACAATCGGGATGGAGGTTGAGCGCATCGGATGAAAGGAACATCAACCCCTTGTTTTGGATCCGAAAGCTGGTCTCACTCTCAAAGCCGAGACGAAAGCCGGACATGAAAGAACTATTTGTGACGACAGCAGGTGAAGTAAAGCCAGCTTCACGGACAATGATAGGTGGTTGGATCAAGTCAATCCTACGAGAGGCTGGAGTGGAAGCAACGCCAGGAAGTGTTCGTTCTGCTGTGGCTTCGTTGAATTGGCTGGAAAACTACCCGATAGAGGAGATCTTGTCAAGGGGAAACTGGCAAAGTGAAATCACCTTCCGAAAATTCTACCAAAGAGAGATAGTAGATAACCCCAAGCAACAATGCCCCCAGAGCTCATTAGCGCCTCTCTTTACGCCAATATAGGCAGTCACATATAACGTCGAACCACTAGGTCACCATGTGATAACAAACAGATCTCTCATAATGGATTCCAGGCGTCGAGACGGAACACAAAATAAAAGAATTTTACCTTCCATTAAAATTCCTATTTTGTTTCCCTCGACGCCTGGAATCCAGGTAATCCCTACCTGGTGCATTATGAGTCATATGAAAGAAAAACCGTTGCGCCGGCGAAACCGGAAACAGGGATACCAGCGGGAATAAATTGTCGCAAACAGGGAATCAGAGGGGGTAGGAACGCGTGTCTGGTGGCGAAACAGCAGGCTGTTCTCTCTCATAATGGATTCCAGGCGTCGAGGGAAACAAAATAGGAATTTTAATGGAAGGTAAAATTCTTTTATTTTGATATTTACTAATGTCTCCTTAACAAACTGAACATTACAAAACTTTGTTCCGTTCTTGGCAAATAATTCCAATTCCAATCTGGGCTTCTTTTCTACAGTATCAAGAAAAAAACAGAAGTACTTTCAAAAGCAAAAATGCAATTTACTGCCAACAATTATAATACATATTCAATTTATTTTTGCTATCATTTTTATTTATTAACAATATATTTATTTAAAATGATGTATGTATTTTTATTTTAGATAACAAAACTAAAGTTAGATGGGACACTGTACAGACAATGTCAGAAGCTAAGCACGCGCTGAAATATCTGTTTGAAGTCGCCATTGAAACAAAACGAGAGGTGCAAAATTACAAATATAAAAATATGCAGGAGGACACCAAGTTTGAGGAACTCAAGTCGGTCCATAAGGAAACAATTACCAAAATGAATGAACTAGAAAACAAACTTAAACAACTTCACTTTGAGCATAAAAAGGAACTCTCTCAGGTCGAAAAACAAAATGAAGAAAGGGTATGTGGTTTTGTTTATAATATTTTGGATAATTATACAATATATCCATTGATACTGAAAGCTTCAGTTTGTTTGTAATTTTATGTTATTTATAAAATGTGTTTCTTATATCTATTACTAAATTTTGAATACTTTGTACAGATCTGTACGCTGTTGCGTCAATTAAATGGAACTGATATTTCCACGCCTAATGACCAACTGATGGAAAGAATTAATATTCTTGAAGAAATTAGTCAAAATGCTATCAAAGCCAAGGTAATGTATATTTTGAAAAATATAATATGTTTAATAAAATATTTTCTTCATTAAAAATTAATAATTATAGTATAATTTTGGATTTTTAGAAATTTTAATGGTTTTTTTCAAATTGGAATCATTCTATATGAGTAATTAGCCCAACGCGTGTACAGCCACGTAACCTGATTCAAAGCGAAAGGGAGTATTGTAAAAACTTTTTATGGATTAGTTTTTTTTTATTTATCTTAATCTAAACTCTTGTGCCATCGGCAAATGTTGCAACAATTTCAAATTACCGCAAATTTAGAAATTAAAGGGATTTGAATCATCAAGGTTAACTGAATTTTTAAAATACTTTTACTTGTAGTTCATTTGTCTGTCAGAGACGTGGAGCACTTTATCTCACACCCTGTCTATCGCTTGCATTAATTAAGCTTGGACTTCACATCACAATTCTATTTAATTAGTTATATGTACTCATTTATGTTTAACCCGTTTATATATCCCGAATTGCTAATATATTGTTATCTCACAGTACTGTGGTTGGGAATTGGTTTCATTATAATCATTTTTTCCACACAGTTGTTTTGATCAAAAGCTTAGTCACACTATGTTGCATCTTAAATGACGCAATGCATATGATATTTTGTCAACACACACATAACATACAAGACACGTACTAATGACAAGTGATAAAGATAAATTTCCATTTGGTTCCAACAGAATGATTTAGAGAAAGAGAATGAAGAACTCCATAAAGAGCTAGAAGCAAAGAAATCTAAGCAGCGCAAGATCGTCAAGAAGTCCAGCTCAGAGAGATTGGTCAATGCTTCCTTGAATTCAGAGTACGATGAGGACGATGACAGTGACCACGACGATGATCCAGACTGGAAAGCGACTCCCATCATGAGAAGATTTGGAAAGGTATAGTTTGTCTGGCACTGATAAATTTTGGTTTAATATTTGAGGGGTATAAAAGCAAAGGCAGCAATATCCCACTGAAGTGTTTCTGAGATAAATACAAAAAATGTATATAATGTCTCGGTATTTCTATCTGGCTTTTGGCCACATGTGGCGTTCAGTGTTAATTAACCTTATCACATAAAAAAATAATCCCTCAATAATCTTATAATCTGGTGAAGATTAGATTTTGGATAAATATAGTACGGAGAAATTCAGTTTATATTACCAAGTTTTGTACCCCTATATCCTTGCTAAATTAAAGGTATTTTTCTAGTCCCGTGCTATTTTGAAAGAAGTCAACAAGACCCAGGTGCCAGTCAAGCGGAGCAGCGACGGACAAACCAAATGTTCATGTAAGGGAACGTGCGGAAGCAAACTCTGCAGCTGTAGGAAATTCAACATGTCATGTGGGAGTCGCTGCAAGTGCAATAACACTTCTTGTGTGAATAAAGACAACTCGGATTTAGAGAATCAGGTATATTTTCATAAAAGATTAATAATTTTTTTATTTTAAGTTAACAGATCAGCAGCAATAGAATCGCGTTTATTTGAAAATTATTTGAAAACAAATCGCAATGAAAAAATGTGATTTCGATATAACATAATTAATTAATAAGGTTCTAATAAGAAACACTGAAGTAGTGTGTCAATGGTTTCCAAAGATGGTAAAAAAGCATCCAAACATTTGAAAGCTAAATGAATTTTGAATATAAATGCAAATTATGTAAAATTCACAAATATTTTTAAAATGCTAGATTGATCAGGAACATTCTAGATGGATTTTCTGTTTTCTGCCATAATAATATTTTAATGAAATTTTTATTTTATTTCACTGGTGTTTTTTGTTCGTTTTATTATCACTAGATTAATTATGAAACATATGACTTATAAAAAGTTACTGGAAATAACATAAGGTTGGCCGTGTTCGTGGATTTTTCCATGGCTACTTATCTGTAAAAAACAAAAATCCCCTCGCCATTCTGACTTAGTTGTTGTTGCTGCGCCTCTCATGAGCAGTTCATAAACAAATATACTTTATGAACCTTTTTATTATTAGAATTTCGAATATAGCGGTTTTCAAATTAACAAAATTACTTACCATGAAATTGAAATTTTTGTATTATGAATCGAATTTTTTGTGTGTGTGTGTGTGTGTTGACTTAAATTTTGTTTGAATAAGGGAGATTCTACTTTTTTATGTTATGTTGAGCCAAGTGAGTGTTTAAAGTCGCACGTGCCAAAATCTGACATTTCGACAAATGGCTGAAATGTTTAAAAAAAATTTCACTGCCATCTCGATTCAACTTTTTCTAAGATATTTCTATTCATAGATATATGTAGACTGATGATATGTATCGATTGCATGATTAATATTTTACCTTTAAAATATGAATTATTACTTAACATAAACCATTTTTTGTGATTACTTCCAGTCGAGCAGCGCAAATATCATGGATACTTCAGAAGAATGCAATGTCAAATGCATCCAATTCACTGAACCCAGTTTAGAACCTATCAGTAAAATTCCAATGCTTAGGTGAGATTACAGTTCAATATTTTTAATGCTTTTCTCATTACTAAATTAATGCATGCTTTTCTTGTTAACAATGCCGCTCTTTTTATTCATATTATACAGACTGTTCTAAATTCAACTTAAATATAGGAACAATATAATATTTTGAACAATAATTGTTATGTAAAAGTTTGGCCTAAAATGCTCCATTACTGAGATAATAAGAAATAAACCTTAAAAATAATGTCCTGCTACTTCGACATTTTTGTTGCGACACTCAGCTCAGCAAGTTAATTGTCGTAACAACATTGCAACACTAATAAAAAAATGCTGTTTCAATGTGTATATCTTAGTCAGGACAAAAACTATGATTTTGCTAGGGGTGGATCGCCTATCTCTGCTTTTTTCGCTGATGCCAAGTGCAGAAATCCAGGATAGAAGATAATGAAACACAATTGTAGATGAGACTAGAGCCAAAGTGAAAAGTGCCTCCTGTGCTCACTATATTTATTTATATTAATATTTATTGAATGGGACACAGTCCTGATCCCTACTTTTCACCGGATATGGGAGCGTGCACTTACTTTATTTGCTCCGCACCTACTACCTATTCTACTCAGTGTGGGTATTAAATTATTGATGTTTGTTGAATCCAGTCGGTGACAATACTGCATCAGAGTCACCCTCCAAAAACAATAAGTACTCCTCACACAACAAACGCCCTTCTCAGGACCGCCAACTCATTGCAGCAAATTTAACAGTTAAATAAAATGCCTTTATCATGGATGCAAACAAAATTTGTTATATTCTTGTTGACTAAGGCCCGGTTGTTTCAAGTTCAATCAAAGTAAGCGTTCTTTTAAAGCATAGATTTTTACGTTCTCCACCAATCAGACGATCCGTTTTCGTAAAAATCTATGCTTTAATCGACCGCTTACTTTGATCGAACTTGAAACAACCGGGCCTAAGGGCACAGCTCAAATAACATTTTTCAAATCACTGTTTTGCACATTGAACCTACTTATGTATTACAAAAGGTACAGAGTATTTTAAATTTATTATTAGCTTAATAATGTAGCATTCAAGACCAATTTTTTAGATAACATTTTTCATATGTGATTAATTTAGTCATTCATATGCCTGTTTTGTTTAGATTTACAAGTTCTTAACAGTATTCCTTTTCTTCTTATACTGTATTATATAATACTAGAAATGCATATACATATTATATTTACATAATTATATTTATATTACAGAGATACAGTAGCCGGCAAACATTTTGAAATTTTACGGCGTAGTGGGGGGAAGTTTGCGCTTGTACAATTCCACCAACGAGACCCATATTTTGTCTTCTGCGCATTCCCCTACTATGCCAAAAAATTTCATGAAGTTTGCCGGCAACTGTACATAGATATATGTACATATATTGATATTTTTATTATTTATCATAAACGAAATAGTTTAAGTAATTAATAAGTTTACCAATGCCTCTTGAGTTATGAAAAATTACTAACAATTTTGAGTAAGGTGTGGCCTTCTCTCTTTGTATGGAAGAGACCTATGCAAGGACTAAATAGCCTATTGTTTGATGGCCAGTGTCATAGCATAGGAAACTCAATGACAAATCAGCCTCTAAGTTGTGAGTTAAAATGCACACAAGTGTATATTGGTTTATTAGATTCTTTTTTTGTTTTTTTTTTGCATATCTATATTAACTAGAATATATATTTATGTATGTACATATGTATATTGCCTAACCATATTTATAACTCAGCATGTGACGCATGAGAATGGATTTACAGGACTACAATAGGCTGAGGTAGTGATGGTCGTCAATGAAAACAGGTGATTACTGTGCTTGCTTGTTTTTTTTATTTTTGCAATTCAATTTTATTTATTTATTCATGTTTTGATGTTTTCTCTCTGGTTTTGTAGAATTTTTAGAACTTTAATATTAAATTTCATTAAATTTTGGGACCACTCTCTATGAAAAGTAAATTTTTTGAAAATATCTGGACTCCAAAATTGTTTTTTTTTTAACTCTTAAAAGACTGCTAAAAAATACCTTCGGGAACGGTGGTGTAACACAGTGTTACATGATAAAAAATCGACATAGTTTTTAATATGTATTAAAAAAAATATTTTTTCAATACAGATAAGACTTTTTAAAGGTCCCTTTATATAATTATGTAATGTAAACATACATATTTGCATTATTTTAGTAAATTATCATAAAATCATGGCATATCGAATATGCGTGCACTCACGCCGATGTATAATTACCAACTAAATTCAACGACGCGGCGACTGCAATCCGTCTTTGTCTAACACGTGTTACGCGACTCTACCGTGCTCTTTCGATCTTGTTTTCTCTTTCACCAAAACCCAAGCAACTGCCATCTCTGTCCTACATGAAATGTGTGGTATTGTCATGCTCTTTCTTGCTCGATTTAACTGTGACGTGTAATATTCTGCTCTCTTTTACACACTGGCCGAAAATACGAGAGTAATGAATAAAAATTTTTAAATTAAAATATCCGTACATTCGTAACAGTTTAATTTAGTCATTTTGGTGTGAAAATGTCTATTCGATGATTACAAAAAATGTGACGTTTTAGTAAATAAGGTACATATTTCGTATTTTCTATGACATTTAGACCTAAGTTACCTACGACACACAAGAGTTAAATAACTTATCATTCGGCCGAATAAAAATCTAAAAATCACTTATTTGTTTTATATTTCATTATTAAT
This sequence comes from Agrypnia vestita, assembly GCA_016648135.1. NCBI lineage: Eukaryota > Metazoa > Arthropoda > Insecta > Trichoptera > Phryganeidae > Agrypnia > Agrypnia vestita. The sequence continues at coordinate 94,470 of JADDOH010023189.1, read as the reverse complement.
TATACACATACAATATATTTACATGGTTTATTACTTTTGGGTACATTACCCTAAATACAATTTTGAAATGAACAACCCTAAACAAAAACTACCAAAGATTTTTCATCTCTAAAAATATTTTAAAATTTTAAAAAATGGTAAAAGAAATCAGTAAAACAGTAAAACCCCATTAATTCGAAAATCGCCATAATTCGAAATTTTTGAAACTTTTAAGTCCCAAATTATGAATTTCATAGTAAATTAACCCCGATATTTCGAAAACCCCGGTAATTCGTAATTCGAAATATTTTTTAGCCCCTTGTGCCGCAAATCAATACATTTTAGTTCGCGTAATTCGATTTTTTTTTTGAAATTTGACAAAATTGAAAAAATATTTTGAGTTTTTTCGTAAGTGAGAATAACAAATATGTCAATATCAGGTACTTTGAAATGTCGCGTTGCATAATAAACATTGCGTTTTCGAAATGATTTCTTGAAATATGAAAACCAGACATTTTTCACAAAATTAATGGCTTTTTCGTGAGTTTTACAATTCTTGGCGTATTTCGCAATCAATTCACGGCACCTTATGGAACGTCCCTTTTCTATATATATTGTGTCGCGATCCCTAAAATTGGGGAATCCTGTGTATGCTTTCTTCAGTTGGCTGCCTTGATATGCGCAGATAGTTTAGTTTGCGGCAATTGCGCTAATCTTCATACCTAAATGCGTTTTAATTGTTCAAGTTTGTGTTTACTGGGGTATTATGCCGTGTTGTTACGACCTTTCGGGCCGACGTTTCGGATCCCATTGCAGGGTCCATCATCAGCCCTGATGTGTATCAACACATCAGCCCTGATGTGTATCAACACATCAGCCCTGATGATGGACCCTGCAATGGGATCCGAAACGTCGGCCCGAAAGGTCGTAACAACACGGCATAATACCCCAGTAAACACAAACTTGAAGATTCTGAGTGGCCGTGAAAACCTAAGAACAGCGTTTTAATTGTTTTTCATGTTTTTAAATTTGTCTTTAGTTCGATTTTTTTTCTAATCACTGTGTTTGTGTTATTAAAATGTTTAATTTTCTTTGTAAGATGTTATTAGTGACTTATCTTATTGTTTCACGCATTTATTGACAATAGTATTTCTAGTAACTGTGCATTGTTGGTTTGAGCCGGAAAAAAGGCAGAATCAAAAGTTATTTCGCAAGTGAGGACAGCAATTACGTCAAAATTAGGCGATCTTTGCATTGACATAATAAATGTTGCGTTTTCAAAGTGATTTCTTTAAATATAAACATAAATTTAACGAAATTAACGGTTTTTCAAGAGTTTTACGATTTTTGTCGAATTTCACAGTCGCACCGCGATTTTGTTTTGTACCTAAAATTTCGAATTAACGGGGGCCCCTGTAAAACGAAATTTATTTTTTGGGTCCCTTGAATTTCGAATTAACGAGCTTATACTGTATGCCCAATGTCATTGCCAATAATATTGAAATCATCTTATTTTAGTGATTATAATTGTTGTCTCCATATAACCAATAAGTATGTTGTTTTTATTTAAATAATTCACTATATTCTTGTAAATAATACAAATCTATCATGCTTGGTAATATGCATTTAGATAAATATCAGCTTACGTACTGCCTATTCCCACGGGCTAGTTAAATAATCTTCAGAATATTTTTCTAGTAATATTTGATTATATATAAATTATTTGTCATTTTTTATAATCCTGTCGCTTTGCAGATGAGTTAATTTGACTGTTTTATAAGGGTCGGTGTATAATTTTGAATTATAATATATTACGAGATTTTCAATAATAATTGAAAAATAATGAAAATTAAAAACTGGTCTAAAAAGGAATTAAAAAATTGAATTACTTTTCAGGCATATTCTAGTGTAATGCAATATAGTTGCATCAGTTATTATGTATTTTTACTTTAATGCAAGGTTCGTTTGTTGCAGACAAGACAGTGATGAGGCTGAATTGACAACACCATCCAGAAAAAAGAACAGGAGTTTTTTCTACGGAGAGGGTAAAAGTGAAATTTGAGGGACGCCACACTTGACGTTTGATTAATTTTTTCATTCAATACTCGTTTCCATTGTATATTGAATGTCATTATTTATTTTAGTTTGTCATTATGACGCTGACTACCTAGACAGAAGTAAGAGACACGCGGATCTCAACCTTAAAATATACCTATTAACACGATTTTGTAATTATTTATACCTTAGTAAAGACCCGTTAATTCAAAACATGACATTATTTTAAATTTCATATTCAAAACGAAATTGTCATTCTAATAGTTGATTAATAGTTAATTTGTAATTCAAAATATTTTTAAGACCTTTGTACCGTAATCAGAGTATTTTAACAAGTTTGGAAATTTTGACCATCAAAATCATAAAAAAAATTAACAATACACACAGCTTTTTGCATAAATATGTTTTTTGAGACGTTTTCTTGGAATGTGCGAAAATAGCTATATTTTTCACAAACTTTTGGAACGAGAAGTTGAATCTTAAATTAAGTGTTTTGCATAATTCAAATTTTTTCTTTTGGCCCAACGAATTTCAGAATTAGGGAATTTTGCAGAGATTTGATTAAATAATTTTATCAATATTCATCACTGTTATTTTTAAATATATTTAGTCATGTGATCTATACATAACATACGTTACATTCCGTGCCATCTGATTACTAGACCAGCTGGTAAATTATAAAATCTATGAAGGATTCTTTGGGAGAGTGAACATTTGGATAAAAAAAATAAAGCCTGCCATATGTAATGATGATATGAGATTTATAGTAAGACCCATAAATCGTGTACCATAAGGTCAAATGAATCGAGTAGATATTATGTAATTGTAATTTATTAGATATTACAACGGTCCCTTCGAATTTTTGTTTTACTATTTTAAACCATCCGATTTAATCTATATTTTTGCATAACGTCACACGTTTAATTTTTCTTTAATATTTCTTTTTTTTTTAAATGAAAATTCAGTTTTTCATTAACATTGTCCAAAAATATAGAGTAAATTGGATGGTTTAAGATATTAAGGTGAAAAAAGAAAATTGCAGATTGGACGTAGGGACTGTCGATTTATGTTATTCAAGTAATTAAAGAAGAAATAGTATAACATATTTCTTGAGCGCTTCTTTCTTCAGTTTCTTGGGCATTTCGATAAAATAAAAGCCTTCAAATGGCCCCAAAGGAAGAGATTTCTGACGTGAGTGTGAGCTCTTTAATGTGTTCGGGAATCATGCAGCTATATAATTGGGAAGGGAAGTGGATATTTTAAGTTAAACATCTGATAAATTATGATTTCATAATATTTGTTCTATGTATTTAATTAATTTATTCCTATGGTGAGTGACTCACACTACATATTATTGAATTTGAAGTTTACTCAATGTATTGAACAATTAGTATAGGCATGATGACAGATTTTGAAATAGTCTTCTATAATGTAGGTACGCGTCTAATATTACCGAAACTAACATTATTTCAGTAATAAACTAAGTTTGTACGCAAATAATTGCATTTTCATCTACCTATTTTTAATTTCGTGCAAAAACGCCCGCAGATGTACTTTCGTCTATGTGACGTCAAGCATTGACATGACAACTGACATGACTATGACAACAATTCAAAGGCACGGTGATGGGTACAGAGGAGTGACGTCATTCACTCTGACCGGCGTTTCAGCTAAAATGGCGGTTTGTACAATTTTGTACTTTAATTTTATTGAAAATCTTATTAATCTCAATGTGTACATTAAAACTGGATCATTTTTTTCATTCTTTCACAATATTTTCTTCTCTAAAATCACTTATTCTTTAATACTGTCATTCATGTCCATTCTAAATGTTTGTTTCAAATACTAATACGTTTTCTAAAATAAGGTATTTGTTATCTTATATCTTAAAAATTCTGTGCATTTGCATTTCATTGCTAAGCATAGCTGTAATTTTGTTTACAAAATTTTAATTTTCTCAGGGAATGTTTTATTTATTGGTCTGTGTTTTTTTACTCTGGATTTTTTAATACGGTTATTTGATTATCGTCTTTGGGAAAGTGAAATTGGAAGTATATAAAATTTTGTTTGAAATCATTTTTGATGCTCGATTTGATCTAGTGGTAAGCCGCTCGCCTAGCGATTAAGTTGTCGGATTTACTTTAGTTTTCTAATGGAATAGATAAAATGTCATATTTTTGTGATTGGACCATCTCAAAATTCTCTACCCAAATTTTTTGCTAAAGTTTAATTAAATTAAATTTAGAATTACAAGTAAACTGATTGGGTTTTTTTAAATTATTATTTTCAACTAAGAATAAATTGTTTTCTAAATTTTGGTGTTATCTGTTTCGTACTAATATTGTTTGTGATGCATATAGTATATGAATTTGAAAGGAAAATATTTAAAAAATTCAATATTAATTACCTAGACAGAATTCTTGGTTTGAAATTTTATTTTATCTTGATGTTTTTTGTTACTATTATAATTTAATTTTTTTTATTTAATATAAATTCTGTAAACAGTATGATTATTACATTTTAATTATATTTTTATTAACTTATTATATTCGGATTCATATACATTTTATGTTTCATTGACTTGGATAATAATCTAATAAAAGATAAGAGTTAATAAGAAAGGCCAACACTGTCTTATTTTTTTTGTCAAGTTTGCAGTTGGGGAATGTCTCTAATCTATGATTTGTACTGGGTCTCTGTTATTGCTGCATAATGTGATACCGTCCATAACTCAGCCAAGCCTCAATCGTTTGCGACATATCCAAAAATATAAGATAAAGAATATTGAACTCAACATCAATAAGTGATAAACATACAGTATTCTTTCTTGATCGTGTGATCAGTTTTCTTTATTTTGTTTTGTGTTTTGCAAAATCTTTATATTGGATAAATTTTGGTGGACATAATGTCTGAATGTGGAAAGCTGGCTGAATGTATGATCCATGAATTTACAATGTATTATCAAATTATTTTGCTTTGGATAGCTCCCTAAAAATGTGTATTCCAATGTATGTATATAGTAATAATTATTAAGAAAATAAAGGAAAAAAGCATTTATAGCATTTACAATTTTATTTATTATATTATGGCTTCTTTTTTTTAATGGCTATCAAATTTTTTATAGTATAAATTAAGCAATTTGTTGTCATTTTGAAACAGAAAATTTCAACTTCGACTCATAGTAAATTCACAAAATCTGCGGTATATCAAAATTATGGTATAATTACCATATTTTTTAAAAACATATGCTACCATAAGGATTTTGAATTTTTTGCAAAGCCGGTTTTAAGTTGAAGGCAACGGAAGATGCAGAGATTCATGGAAAATCAATTGTTAGCAAAAAACTCTCATGATTGGTGAAAGATAAAACCATTATAATTAGGAAAAAAATACTTTTGTATGCAATAGAATCTAGAGTTTTTAATATAACAATCATAATGATAATCTGTAAAAAAACAATTTGAAAAAATGTCTGATGTTAGTTTTTCTTTGATTTATGATATTTTGAAACCTTAAAAAACCTAACTCTGACTCGTATTGGCATCGTCTTGCGCTCTAGTATATATGTTTTTTTTTCAAAATCTTTAGATTTAAGTAACTTGGATGGAAAGAAATGCATATTTTTGTCATAGAATAATTTAATTGTGTGACAAGGAGAATTTATAAATATTTTTCATTACGCTCCTGTTGATAATGACAAAGTGTGAGAAAACTCCGTATATGTATTCTCACATAGTTTGGGGTGTGTCCAAGCTGGTCTCATTCAGTGCATATTGAGGAGTCTTGTACGACATGAGATTGAAATCAAGTTGACTTTCTCCACCCTTCCAGAACATAGGATGTGGAGACGTTTCCCTCTTCTGCGAAGGGCTCTGTTGGGAAATGATTTTTGCAATTCATTTATAGAAAAGTTTTTTTGAAATATAATCTCCGAGCTAAGCCCTCAAAAGCTGTAATAAAAATATTGATGTAAACTTGTCAGACTTACTGAACGGTTCTCGTATGCGATTCGTTCTCTTTCAGCCGCCAGGGCATTTCTCTCCTCTTCCCTCTTTAAGCGATTGTCAATAGTTTTTCTAAAATGAAATTTTTCTTAAATATTTTCTTAACTTCCGGGTAATACACTCGTAGTATCAATTAATTTTTAATTCATTATTACAAAATGTTATGTTTGGGAAATCAAAATGGAAAGTCATTATATGCATGTCACATTAATTGCCCCATAACCCCAAGTATCTATATAAATGTCACAATAATTCGTATTCCATACAGTAACATTTATTTGTGCAGTAATGTATTAGGTTGATACATAATTATCTGCAATTTTTTTGCGATGTTTTTATTTTTTAATCTGGGGTTTAATTGACATTTTTCATAATTTAATTCTTTAGTAAGGATAAGAAATTAAAATACGCAACGAAAACGATACATGATGGGAACTACTTCAACTTCTGTAACTGCCGCGACCAAATTTTTGAAAAAAATGAGGGGGGTTTCTTTCAGTTTTCATCAAATCAACTTACTTAACCTACATCTTAACCTACATAAACTTCCCAAAAAATAAAATCTGACGGGGGGTAGAATTTCAACACCTACTTTTATCTACTTCAACCACCCAAAGAGAACAAAGAGAGTCTTTCCCACTGGAAACTTTTCACTACTTCTGGGGGGATGCTTTCAATTTCCAAAAATTTCATCATTTGACCACTGCGAAATTTTCACTGCCCAGTGAGGAAGAATAGAATGCCTGCTAAAGATTTCATCGATTTTGGGATTTAGAATTTACGATTTATTTTCCACCTACTGAACTAATGAACGATAGTTCACTCAAGTGAATTATACCGTTCATTCGTTCAGTAAAGTGAACAGTTCGTTATGAACGGCACATCTTAAATATACATTGCATTATGCTGTACCACTTCGAGAAAGAGTGGAAAGCTGCTGAGTCATTTTGTCATTTTGAGTCATTTCTCAACAATCTTCGAGGTGAAGGAACGATTAGTGACAAGGCATACCAAGAGCGGTTTGTTCACTTTAAAGCTGGTGATACCAGCTTAGACGACAATTCAGGAAAGGGTCGGTCTTGAGATTTTGATAACCTTCTGGCGGCTATGGAAGAGGGCTAAAGTTGCACCACCAGGGCCCGAATTTAAAGTCAATACATAGGTGATTTAAAGGTTAAGGTAAGCCTTAAAAGTATAATTTTCAATACAAAATAACACTTAAGGCATACCTTAACCTTTAAATCACCAAGTATTGACTGAATTCGGGGCCTAGGACACTGGCTGAGAAATTCAACATGGGTCAGTCCATGTTTGCTCTTCATCTCAGAAAACTGTGGAGGTGTGGAAATTGACAGAAGGGTTCCGCAACTCTCAAATACAAAAAGGTCGAAACAGTATAATTGTTAAAAACAGCGGATAATTATGATCAGGTACACAATTGAACATGTATTCAAAAAAGAATTTGGCTCCACTTGTTGCCATTGACAGGATTGCAATGCTTTTTTCTACACAAACCCAAAATTATAACCAGGTATAGAGTAAAGGTAAAGAGGAAGTAAAATTGTTTAATTGAAATTCACATAATATAAAATTTTTACATGCTGAAATTACTTACCTGTACTTCAATAACCAATGGGCCAAATACAAAATAGGATCAGACGGTTGATATAAAACAATTTGCCCCAAGGCTTTAGTCAACGGTTCTCCAAGGACTGACTTTAAATATTCGCAATCCTTAAGTTTTATTTCAGCTGTCAATAACAAACAAAAAATGACTTTATTTATGTAGCTGGTCTTGTTACAATTTTATCACTCTGAGAGTTACAAGTATTCTATTTAGGAATTCTCATAATCAATTTTTCTTTGTGGGTTTTACAAAAATGCACCTTTGGTGTGCTAAGTGAAGTAAGCAAAAAAATGCATATGACTTTCCTCATGCGAATGAATATTGAAAATTATGATATATTTTTTTATCAGGGGAATCAAAAAATGTAATGAAGTAATTGCAATATTTGAGTTCTTGTGAGTTTTCCATGGAATGTTGTATTTGTTGCAAAGATTTTATATTTGATAATTATATATAGTAGCTTGTTGGTCTTGTGGTTAGGACTCTCGCCTCATGATCCAAAGGTCACGGGTTCGGATCTCACTCTAGACCAGCAAGTTAGTCCTATTTTCAAAGCACAAGCATTTAGCATTTGAAAATAATAAGAATATTGATGTGACATTTTTTCCGTATCTCTATTAAATTTTATTTTATTTATATACCTATATATATGCGTACAGTTTATTAAAGGATTATAAATGAATTATGTGTATAGAAGTAACAGTAACAACTTGGCAGTAAACTTATAGGTTATGTGTTTGTATAAATCATGATCTGCATCACACAAATATTTTTTTAGCAATAATATTGGCTAAAACTACTTAATTTATTTATCTTATTTAGTTCCACACATAATGTTGTGTGGGCTAATACATGATTTTACTCAAACATATTGCATTCCATCTAGTCATTTAAAAGTTTTTATAATAAAATTTTTGTACTGTTTAAACCTCCTTATATTCACCGTGTTTTGAATTTCCTTTGGCAGGCTATCAAATATATATCAAATGTATACAAGTATAGTAGTAATAAAACTTGTATTGAATAATCCAATATTGAAAAATCTATAAAATTATATGAGTGTCATCATTAAGAATAGACAATTTACTCAACTGGTTACTGGATCCAAGTACATATTGATATTTGATAAATCCGGGTATAAATCGAGTACCTTTTTAGAATTTTTTTCTTTTTAAATTAGTATCCATCAATGCTCTCACGTTTTTTCAATACACTGTTAGTGTCTTTGTCGCATGATTTCAAGCTATCTGATGATATGACGATACAACTTTATATGTTGAAACACAAAATTTTTGGATTTAGCAAATACAGATAAATGCACCGCTATAGCCTGCCCAACATAACTTGGCATGCGGCAAGATTGGAACTAAAACACCCGGCGGTAACCCCTCGCCCTGTAATTCAGTAAAATTTTGTATTTGCTCGGGAGCTGTGACATCTTGATTACCAATATACACTGAATTATTACGTCCAAAATAACCAAAAGAGTCCAGGGTGGTGCAAGAACAAATGCCAATGAAGTATTAAAGTGCGAAGCTGAAAAAGCAAATAATGGACCGATATTACCGTCTGACAGTTTGACAGATAGAATGGCCGCCGCGGAGCGCGCTGTTACCCGACCAAATTTATATTGAAGGCTCTGACACTGGTCACCGGACATTCAGTACATTATGTATTGTGTAATAAATTTACAACCTGGCAACTTCTGTTTCGCGACAGGGGCGCCCTCCCTCGCATGCCACGTTATAGTGGTGGCACTCTTATACCAATACTATCTGAAGTTTAATTGTTTATGACATGTTCCTGTTAAATGGTATCAGAATCAGTCGTTCTCTATCCACTTTTGGATGAAAGCTTCCCCGAGTATAAAAAATTTGAGACGATTTCTGGCAGAGCCCTAATCATAATTACTCAAGGTAATTATTTAGCACAAAACATAATTTCTAACCTTTTATGACTGCTCCTCTCGGGCCATATATTTCAATGAAATTTCCAAACTCATCTCTTATGTAAGCACTTGATTCTTCATCTTCATTATAAATTTTACGGCCCATGTTGTCGATAAAATATCTCCCAAATTCATCAAAATGAAATTCAATATCTTCTGGATATTCCTAAAACATCTGAGAATGAAAATGGGGAATATTTTCCTAAATAATCATTTTGCTGGATTTATCAACAAAAAGAAACCGCATAGATTAATTATCTACAATTACCTCAAATATCATACACGTATATATTTTAGTATATCTGTATATATATATATATATATATATATATATACTAAAATACATAAGTATATATGAAAGCAATGCTTGGCAACATGAAAGGTTCGAAGGGCGCAGTAAAGGGATTACTTTTAAAGTCTTTCACGGAAGATAACAACAGAACAGAGAAATCTTTCCTGGGGCCTAAGAAATTTATAAACGGTTGTAATAGGGGATTATGTACAGGTTCGTTACTTTAGAAAAAAATTGCAGCAGGAAAATTACTAAGTGGAGCAGGCTAGGGGTGAAGTGAGGGGTTATTGAAAATAGATGGTTCTAAAAGCTTTGTGAAATTTTTGTTTTTAAAAGCTCTTGATGTTAAAAATTTCTACATGTGCAACGCCAGATATATATTAGTTAACTTTAATTAATGTGGAAACAAAAATAATTCATATGCTATTTCTATTTATTTGTTCATATGTTCAAATGTCTGCTTTCAGCCTTTCATCTGTAGTCATTAAATGTAAAAAAATATATAAAAAAATTATGCATAAAAACTGGCAAGTGTAATTTTAAATATCTATTTATTTATTTGAGAGATGTACCCATGATTCTTTTTCCTCAAGTATTTTTTCTTCTTCATCAATTTTCTTCTTAGCCACTGAAATTTTTAATTAAATTATCCAACTACTGCATAAAATATTAAACTTTTTACTATAATAACTTACGTAAGATTGGTTTCTTTAGCTTTTTTAAACCAAATGTAAATTAAATAACATTAATTTTTAAAAAGAAAATATAATACAATGTACAAGTTTTGAACATACTAGCTGACTCAATCTCATCTAATAGTGCCTTTTTTATTATCTCCCTTTCTTCTTCAATCTTTCTTATTTTTATCCTGTGCTCCGCCATTGCCTTTTCATATACTTCCTTTATACTTTGTATATGTTTGATTTGCTCTTCTCCATCCATCAGGTGGTCTGTCATGGCTTTTTGTCTGAAAATTACATTTAAAAAATCGCTTTAAATTATGTATTTGAGATTTTTTGAATGGAAGAGGTTAATATTTTTCAGGCAAATTAACCAGGAATAGGTTAAGAGAATACATATTTATAGAGATGTGTCGATTATGACTTTGGCCGACTAGCCGATTAGTCGGTAGTAAAGCGGCCGACTAATCGGCCGACTAGTCGGCCAAGCCGATCACGGTTTCGGGGGTATTCGGCAATTTCCATGATGCTTCGTTTACAGCCGATTAACGCGCAAGTCGCAATCGCCGCCTGCGAGCGTGTCGGAACGTGATTGATTTTTTCTTTTGCACGGGTCAGAGCGGTGTTTTTGTGTAAAAAAATAAAGACAATACTGTAATTGCATAATGTCATGTCAAAAATAGTCTCGTGTATGGATTTTTTTTGACTAATTGGACAATGATTTATATAAGTACGTTAGAGTGATTGTTTTTGTTTTTATGAAGCAATTAATGTTTAGAATTTTTATAAACTTTTTTTTCAGTATATCATGTACAATGTACGTGCAATCTTGGTTTAATATTACTTAGTCTGTTTATAAAAAAAAAATCCTACTCTTTTATTTAAATAAGAAGAAATATTTATAAATGTTTATTGAAGATAAGAATATATATTATTATTTTGTTTGTTAATTACAATTTACTAATTTTGTTTGATAAATATCATAGATATTTTTTCTTTACAAGTAATTTTAGAGACTGATTAGTTGATTACCAAAAGTAAGAAGCCAGATAGTCGGCGCTATTTTCCGAATAGTCGCCGACTACGAAAGTGGCCGGATAGTCGGCTTTACCGACTAGTCGGAACATCCCTAATATTTGGGGTGATAATGTATATGTTTAAACTTATAGCGGACACACATTGGCATCTAGGAACAGGCTGCCGAGAAAGCATGCGTAGTCAAGCCAATTCATCTACCAAAATATATACCCAAGTGTCACATGGCAACAGTAATGCAGAGTTGGGAGTCGCATAGTCCTTCTGCAGCCAGTAGCGAGTGCTGATCTTTCCTACCGCACTACTCCTGGGCCCAAACAATCTTCTATAGATTCAAGATCAATAACCTTTATAAAGTTAATGTTATATTTTCTCTGATAAATTTTTTTCAACACAATTTTTGTATCCCATATATTTACACAACTACATACTTTCCATGCGTGACACCACAAAAGCTCCACGGACATTTGGTCCAATGACAAAAGCCCCATGCGACAAAAGATCCACACGGCGTAATGACAACAGACAAAATTAAAAATGTTTTTTTATGAATAATAATGAATTGATAATGGTGACAAAATCATTGAATACTCTTTCACAAATTCTCAAAAACTTATCAGATCGATAGATGAAAATATTGCATATAACCTTTGGCGAATTATAATGAAAAATGCGTATTAGATTAGGTTAGGCTAAATAAAAGTACTTACTGCACTTAATAGGGCAGAATTCGCAAAGGCCATATTCAATATTTTCATCCATTGATTTGATCGGCGAATATGCAAAAACTATTTTCAATGATTTCGTCCAATTAATTAATTAATTCATTAATTTATTTAAAGCTCTGTCAAAAAAAAATATTTTGAAATTTTGTTTGTCATCATTATATCATTGAATCTATTGTCGCATGGTGTCACAATTTTTGTCCAGTGGGCCCTTTGTTGCGTGGATCTTTGTCGTGTGGACTTTTTGTCGTGGAACTCTTTCCATGGAATATACAAGAATTTATTTATTTTAATTGAAGATGTTATAACTATTTCCTTACACTAGGATTCAGAACATTAAGAAATAAATATTTCTTCTTGATTCTGATTTTAAAAATAATAAATAACTAACATTTCATTTTTAAAAAACTCTTCAGTGTCCTCCATATTCTCCAATTCCAACCGTAACTCTTCATTGAGTTCTTTAAGCGAGTTGTCAAGATCTGTTATTGCTCGTATTTGAAGATCGAGAAAACTTTTTCTACTTTTCAATGTTTCTAATTCAGCAGAAAGTTTAGCTTTCAGTTCGCGAAATCGTAATTCCGCAATCTCTAATCTTTTTTGCTTCAATTTCTCTTCTAATTCCTCTATTTTTTCGGCAATACTTTTACACATGTTAGACATATCGGCACTTGTTTTGTTAACAATTGTGGCTATCTAAAAAATTCAATTTAATTATAAAAAAAACCAGTTTTTAACGAGCTTGTTTAAAATACATAATTCCAATTGTATACATTTTAGATTTAATTAAAATAATAAAACTTCATAAAACGGTTGTAAAAATGGTTGTTACTTACACGGACATCTATTATTTTTTTTAATGCAGCATCTGCTGCTTCATGTTGTGTTTTTAACCATTCCTTATTTAATTTTATTTCATCCAATACTGTAATAAAGTATTCTTCGTCAGACTGTTCAGCTATAGTTTCTTTTTTTGCCAGTAGAGCCTCCATATAACTATAAAAAAAGTTTTTTGATTCCTCTAATTCTTTCTGAATCGATTCTACGACGCTCTCTTGCATCAAATTAAGTTTTGATTCAATAAATTTCAATGCATTTTCATTTTTATTATTTGCTTCGTCCAAGAATTTATCAATATCTTCGAGAATATCATCTTTGGTCTTCTCATTTTCTTGAACCATTTTTTCATATTTTTGAAGTCGAGAGATTACCTTTCCCCATTGGTCATGAAAATTTTCAACAACATGATTCAATTTGTTGTAATTCATGTACTCATATTGAAACTGTTCAAAAATTTGTATTGGCTCCGGAGGAAAATCATCAAATATGAATTGGAGTACTGGTTCTTTAATAGTTTTGTTTCTTTTATTGATAAAATCCAAGATTTCTAACTTTTCGGGGCCTTCATGCACGCTCCCCTTTTCTTTATCCTCTCCCAGCTCTTCCTCATACTCTCCCCCCTCGTACTCATCCTCCTCGTTAACAGATATTATTGTTGTTTCAGACATTTCAAAAAATATTTTTAAATGTTATGACTTTTGATCTCAAAACATATGAAATTGTTTAAAAGTTCAAAATATTTGTATAAAGAACAATAATTTTTGCTCTTATCTGTATTATATTTATAAAGCTACAAATACACATACTTATTTAGTGGCACGTGAGCATGCGCAGTATCGACCTTCTTTAGGCCTTGCTTATTAGTGGCATGTGTGTACGCACATTGCTAGTAATGAGCATAGAGAAGGGGTATCTTTGGAGCATGTGTGAACAGGCTTGCTTATTATGAGCATGCTTATGTCATTCGCGGGCTTCGCGGCTAGTATTATCAATGCGATCTTCTCAGTCCGCGACAGATGAAACAAATATGGCGCGTTGGGGAGATGATAAAACATTACTTTTCGTGACTTATTATAGGAATCACGAATGTCTGTGGAATACTCAGTCACCGTTGTGTAAAAATAATATAGTGAGAAATAATGTTTACGAAACTTTATTAACAGGCAAACTAAAATCAAAAATGTGCGGATGGAAACTCGGAACCTTTTTTGATTTATTGGTTCACTTGAATTTTCTATTTTAGTTCGCAAAGTTTATATTTTGAACAAGAACGTCTATATTCTATGGTAAGAGTATGCTACTAACAAGCATGTGTGTTTGATTGTTAGCTTTGGGCATGCTTATTTATGAGTATGCCACTAAATAAGCATGCCAGTAATGAGCAAGTGTGTACAGTTGTTAGGGCATGCTTACTAGTGGCATGCTCATTAGCATGCCACTAATAATAATAAGCATGTGTATCTGTACCTTTATAGTCCGTTATAGATATCACTGTATTGATTTTTTTTATTGAATTTATTTAATTTCTTCCTTGCTTAGTCTTGCAAAGATTTGGATATAAGTTGTTTTTGTTTCAGATATAATAGTTAACAGAAATACTATTCATAAGTATAGTTTCATACATACTAAGTTAAATAAATAGTAATCACATGTATCAAATATTAGTAACAGAAATAATACAACACGACAGTAAAAGTAAAAGAAATAACATAGACATAATAAGCATACGACATAATAAGTGAAAGAAGTGAGGCGTTGCGTATCAAAACCTACCTAACGCCATGAACTATTTTTTTGGCAAATCAAGAAAAAACCCTTTTACATCTTGTTTATAACTTAAATAAGATGAAATAAAAACTAATATTATAAGGAATTAAAAATAAAACATTCAAATAACATGACGTAAATGAAATTTGTATACTTCGCGAGTTATTTTAACATTTAAAATGGACTTAAGTTCATTTTGAAACCTAGCTATGGAATAAGGTCAGCGTTGAAATGTAAGCATTCGGATTTAGGTTGATTATGAACGGCAGGGAAGTAAATATATTCATTGCATTGTCAGGGGTGTAGTGTAATATAATTGGTAATTTGAGGGAGTAGAATATTTTTATATTTTTTAATTCTTTATTAAATAAAGAAAACATTGACATTTTTAAAATTATTTTTTTAATCTATTACTATAAATCTCAATGTCTGTCTGTCTATTCTCTATCCACATCTACACCGTATCACCAATCTGATACAAATTTTGTATACATATTTATTAGGACACGGCGGATGACCCACCCTCTTCCCTTTACTCCCCCCCCACACATGGATATATTTTCTATACAAATCAATACTCTTCGACAGATCTGACCCAAATTTTGCATATACATTCATTAGGACCCGCCGGATGACACAATCTTTCCCGCTTATCTCACTCCCTCGCCCTGATATATTTTAATAAATAAAAACAACTAAATAACATGACGTAAATGAAGCATTTATACGACATCCATTAATTTACTGAATATTTATCAATAGGTACATCATCAGTGATGAAACTTTTAGCCCCACAAGTGGGGATAAAAGTTCCATCTGACTGATTTTAAAATAAAAAGAAAAGTCAGTGTCATTCACTTGTGTTTGGTATATTAAATGAGTTTCGGATACATTTTCTTTAACACACATGTTATCCTGTCATTTGTAAAAAGTGGCACTTTCATCTCTACCCTACCCTATCCAAATTTAATGCAACCAATGCAACCTCCTCCTTCAAATTATTTTTGGTGCCCAAAACCTCTCCCCTGCTACTTCGCCCCCTCATCGCTAATCAAAGAATAAATTCACATCAAATAATAAACATTATTAAAATATACTTATAATCTTGAGCGGCTGTACATCGTATTTATAGATCTAAATAATGGAATTCTATAATAGTCTCAAAACAAATGTCCCTTAGGTATATTATATTGAAACTCAGACGAAAATTTACTAATTTTAAGAATTTATCAAAAGCTAAAACATATTGCATATAAACGAAGTTTAAATGTGATGAAATTATTATATTTATACTTAGGATTTTATTGTAAATTTGATATTACTCGATAAACCATACATCCACGTTTTATAAGATTGAGCCATAAAGGTCATTTTAGCGTAATTTTTTTATTGAACCACGTCAACGCTACAGACCCTCCTCTCCACGTCCGCTCGTTTGAACCGCCGTGTTTGACGTTTCGTCAAAATATTTCATTATTTCGTGCCTAGTGTTTCATAAAAATAATTTATCAAAATGGTATCGGTGCTAAACACGATTGATACCGGCCATGAAGATATGATACACGATGCCGAACTCGATTATTACGGATTGAGACTAGCTACGTGTTCTTCCGACAATTCTGTAAAAGTTTACGATATTAAGAGCGGAACTCAAACTTTAGCGGCCGACCTAAAAGGACACTTTGGTCCAGTGTGGCAAGTGGCCTGGGCGCATCCGAAGTATGGAAATTTGTTGGCGTCGTGTTCTTACGATCGTAAAGTAATAATATGGAAGGAAGCCGGCGAATGGAGCAAGCTGTACGAGTATAGCAATCACGAGTCGTCTGTGAACTCGGTAGCGTGGGCTCCGGCGGAGTATGGCCTCGTCCTGGCGTGCGGCAGCTCGGATGGATCCATTTCGATTGTATCATACAATCAGGATGGCGGAAACTGGGAGGCGCGGAAGATTCCGGGCGCGCATGCTATAGGATGTAATACTGTTAGCTGGTGCCCTGCTATATCTGCAGATCCTGGCTTAGACCCATTGGGCAACAAGAGTGCCGTTAAACGCCTGGTCTCCGGTGGGTGCGACAATCTCGTAAAGGTAATTAACTGGTTTTGTCATATTTGTTTTTCCATATCTCCACAGTGGGACCGATCGTAGCTTAGACAAAATATAATAATCCTTGAAATGTGCAACCTCTTTGGAGATCTTATGAGTTGTCAATTATATTGAGTAAAGATTTTTAAAAACATAGTATACTTAGTTATATGTTAAACTTTTTGATTGTTGTTTATATAATAAGCGCTTACGAAAATAATGTAACATGTGATATTAATTCGCAAGGTTGTTATGTTACAAAGTGTCCTGACCTAATCTCTAAGGAATAGTGAGGTATTTATTTTAAAAAAATTGTACATTCTATTTCAAATTTTCTTCATAATAACTTTTGTCGGGATTTTGTAGAATGCCATTAATATTTTAATCATCTTATTATTAACCACGTATCTAAAGAGTACTTTCTATTTACATTAATTTATTAATTTTTTTTGTGTTAAGGGTTATGTTCTAAAATAGTATTTAATTAATTCTTATCTTTATTGCTCCTCCCAAATTATGACACTTTCATTCCGGATGCTTTGGATTGTTTAAGAATTGCCGAAATAGAGATCGAGTTTTCTTTTAATGAAACTTATCTGTTACATGTCCCTTAGGGCGTTGGTACCTCATCGGGTAGCTATATACAACCTGGTACCCATAGGGTACAGGTACATCAAACCAAAGACATCCAGCTACATACATAATTCTTACTGGTTTCCATATTTATCTTGTTCAGCATTAAGAGTTTTGTGTTTCATTAATATAAGAGGGGATTAGAAGCAAATGTATCAGTATCTAGTAAACAAAATTGAGATGAATGTTTTTGTAACTGATTTTAAAGCCAGACCGGAGATTTTAAATGAATACAATTTTGATAAAATGCTTTTTAAATACACAAACATGCTTTCAAAATCAGTTATAAATTGTGGAATTGACACAACCAGATAACCCTATTCATATATGTCACCCTGCATTCTTGTCATATGCAAAGTGGTACTTTTTGTCCCCTTACTTGCCTCTAGACTTGCATTCCATCAATACAATATTTAATAAATAACACAAGATTTTTTTTACTTGCGTCAACATAAAAATAAAACAATTGCATGTAAAAATTGCAATTTTGTGTCTGTTTTTATCTTGACAGGCCGAATACCATGTATCAAGTCATTAATATTTGTTGTTTTGTCATAATTTTATTATCGGGCCAACTGTACCACCAGAATTCTGTAAAATTTTCATTCTTTTCAGATATGGATAGAGAAAGCCGATCAATGGACGGAAGAAACTAGGCTCGAAATTCACACAGATTGGATCCGTGACGTTGCGTGGGCCCCGTCCATCGGTCTTCCTCGCTCCGTCATAGCTTCCTGCTCTCAAGACAAACGTGTCGTGATATGGACCAGCGATGACAATATATCTTGGCACTCCACCATTCTCCACACATTCGACGATGTTGTGTGGAGCGTCAGCTGGTCCCTGACTGGAAATATTCTCGCCGTGTCTGGTGGGGATAACAAAGTAAGCCTGTGGAGGGAGAGCAACGAGGGTCAGTGGGCGTGCATCAGTGAAGTGGCGCGGGGAATCGGGCATTCGGGAAATTCTGACGATGGCGGTCTCAACTGAAAATTTGCCACGTCTTTAATCTGGGCTGGTAAACTGAGAATAAAAAGTATAATGATAAAAACTTTGAGTATATTATGTTTTGAATAATTACCTAGTTTCTTTTGGATAGTTTGATTCTCGTTTATGATGAAGACGGCTTTGAGATATGTTTTTAGACAAAAGATAATATTGTAGACCGATAAGAGGTAATCTCAAACACTGAAGACTGTCATAGTCTAGTTCACTCTTTTATTTTAA
Source organism: Agrypnia vestita (assembly GCA_016648135.1). Taxonomy (NCBI): domain Eukaryota; kingdom Metazoa; phylum Arthropoda; class Insecta; order Trichoptera; family Phryganeidae; genus Agrypnia; species Agrypnia vestita. Next base: position 75,578 of record JADDOH010023189.1, on the reverse strand, counting down.
CCTTTCCAATATGGTGTTAAAATAAGAACGCACATCCCGATGCTTACATAGACTTTTAAAACTTTCAAGTCAACGAATACGTATATTTTACATTTATTAAATTGCTAAAAATGAGAAATAACACAAAAGACAGCATAAAGATGCATCTAACTCGGCTAGTGCGCGCCCTGCTACTATAGAGTTGTAAATCGGGAATCCGGTGTACTGCGCCTCCCGCACCACTCTCCACTTACGATACATACACATATTGATATATGTCAGTTTCTTCAAGAAAAATTTTCTTTTTGTTGCGTTCGATAAATATTTACAGATTATAATTATTTATCTAAAACATTGCAGAGGAATGCCTAAACTCTATATTATTATTATTATATCTATATAGTATTTAATATATTTACAGAGATATTCACAAAATTCGAGGCAATATCAACTCGGTTTACAACACCAAAAAGGAAAGGTTAAGAAATGCTTCTGGTAAGCTTGATTATATGCAAACTAGACACAAAATAAACTTTGGTTTGAAAAATTGGGCCGTATTCTGAAAATAGCAATCATTTCCATTTCGGTGTCTTGACAGTTATTGCGTAACATTGTAATGTTGTCAATGTTGATGTTTTAAGTTTGACAGGTTTGAAATTAATGGATTCAATTAATCAGAAAGCTCTAAAACCTAAACAAACATTAAGTTATTCACAAATTGTGAAACTTAAGAATATCAAAAATGACGGCGTAACAATGTTATACAATAACTACCAAGATACCGAAATAGCAACGATTGCTATTTTCAGAATACAGCCGACTGTCTGATTCTCTGCCATCACATAACAGCAATTTAAAACAGAATTACGTTAAATGTAAATTATAATATGTATTTAATATTGTGTTGAATTCTTGCTTCTGTACATAATCAATTTTACCATTATAATAAAACTAGGAAATAAGAAGAAATCTTTTTATTGACATGATAAATGTGCCTGATAATATTGTCTGTTTTATAAAAAAATAAATAAAATCTCAAATGAAATAAATTAAGGTTTTCTTATTTAGAGCTCTGCAAATTGAATATTACGGCTTCTCGCAGAAGAGGCATTTTGAAGTAATCGGCTATCAGCTTGAATGTTTTCAAATTGATCAGAATGTCCTTCTTTGACAGCATCAGCTTGAAGTCGCCAGCGCATACACAAACTGTGGCTAGATTATCACGTTTAACCTGCAAAATTAAAACAGTAAATAATCCCGCATCTACCTGAGTTAGTTTTATACAAGTGTCTCATTAGCTAGTAGCGATATTTAAACCATTATTTTAACCTGTTATTTTCGGTACAACGGTAATAACGATTCGGGATTTGTGTTGATGATTAATAACTAAGACATACCGATGGTTGTCGAATTGTAAAAAATCAGTTGCCGATCGTTGACACAATCAGATACAAATCTCAAATACGCGGCGGCCCTGGGTATGATACTGGCTTCCCATACCGAGGGTTCCGGGTTCGATTCCCAGTGAGGTCACAATGTTAATCTATGTGATGTAGTCAAGCCTGGGTGTTTTGCAATGTATTTCGCTTCTGTAGTTGGGCCTCTTGGCCTGTTAAAACGTAAAAAAAAAAGGTACGAAAAACATTGGGGGAGTCTACTTCATTTAATTATTTGTTAGTTTTTGCAATTAATAGTTGGTATTAGAGAGTAGCTTGTGGGTGTAGTGGTCATGACGCTCGCCTAGTGGATCTGATGATCGGTTGGAGCCCCATTCTAAGATACTGGTAAGTTAGTTCTATTTTCATAGCACAAGCGTTTAGCTTATTTTGAAAATAGTAAGAATATCGATGCCACGTGTACTCCGTGTTCGCATCTCTATTTGAAAAAAAAAATGATTAGAAAACATTAGGCTTTAGGTGAAATGTTGAGAGTTACGGAGGTAAGTGACATCAAAGTTTGCATTTTTCTCTCAATATTTCTGGCTTATCTTTTGTAAAACGTTTAGACTGTTATGAAAGTAATTTATATTGAATATTAAAAATCCATTCATTTTCAAATAAAATGATGAAAACCTTGTAGAAATTTGAAAAATATTTTTTGTTTGTTTTTTCTCTTTTATTTGACTAGTATTGAGGTGAATGAATTTTTAAAGTCTGAAGTTTTACAGAAAATAAGTTAGAAAAATTGAAAATAAAATACCAACTTCGATTGCATATCTCTATAACTATTGATATTAGGTCATGGTTGCTTGAACATTTTCGACTCAATATCAAAGCAGGAATCCACCTGTAATTTTGCTACTAGCTATGAGACACCCGGCATATGTTATTTATGTACCTCATTCTACATTTTTAATACAACTGTGCATCGCTATTTATGGTTGAAATTTGTTATTCCCATAAAACAGTAGACAGATGTCGCCGTTGGTAAATTGTTAACCTTTTAAATTCCAGGGGTTAAAAAAAAATTATTAACATACAATTTAATTACCGGTTTTAATAAAACACTATAAGGTTTAATCGTTTATAAAATGCTGGGAATTATCATTCATACACTGCAGATTGACTTTAAATATATGATATTGAAAATTGTGTTTAATCCTATCTCTGCAAGACCGAAAAGTGTAATCCCGCACATGATTTGACGCATAAACATGCTCATGGAATTTAAAGGGTTAAGACAGGTCGTAATATTATGTAAAAGCCCAATAAAGACTTCCATACATGCTTTCCCATATATGTCTTCACATCTGCAAGACATCCATAATTTATGTTCATTTATTATCTTTTAAAATGGATTAATGGAATAAATATACGTACCTGACGACAACGCACACAAATGAGATCTTGCAGCGTATATGCCATTGCCTTTTTGTTTAGTGCTTCTAAAAGTCTCCATTCTAATTCTGCATTTTCATAGGCCGTTCCACAGATAGGGCATAGGCACACCGGGCTAAAAAAAAATTAACCCTTAGACGGCTAAGCTAGTACAATGTAAGTCTGTTCCCACGGGTGGCGCTATTTTACGCTTGTGAAAGATAATATTATTTTATATTTTAAGATAATTTCTTAATAAATATGTCATATTTCACTCCTCGTTTATACTGACAGACAAGGTTCATCATTAAGAATGTCATAACTATAAAATTCAATTGGTTTCGTTTTGTTTATATGCGTGTCAATGAAATATAAACAGATTATGGTACAAGTCTTACCATTCCCGCCTGACAGACTGGCCATTGCTGATATAATAATTGTTTTTATTCTTATATTATTTTTAGATATATCATTAATAAATTTTTGCATTATGCTAATTGAAGGATTAATTTTTCTTGTGTAATTTCTGATGGAAATTCATAAATGACATTGAATTTATCCTCTAGTCATATCAAAATCAGAATCCAAGTTTTAGTTCCGACCATCATCCATCATGACCAAATGTTTTTTGAAGGTGTGTGAATCAAAATTTGTAAACAAATTCACAAACTAGGTAACCCAAGATCAGTATGATAAAATAAGCACGCCATTTAAACATTTTTTCTATTGCTTCACACAATATATTACAAAAACACGTAATCAGATGCGCACTACAAAAATATTGTATTAAAATACAGAAACTATTATGAAGCAGTATTTTTTATAAAATATATTGAGGCACAATCCTTGTAACATATGACTATACAATATACGCGCACGGCTAGTGGAGATTGGTCTGAAGGTTTTGGCGCCAAATTCAAACTGACAGTATAACACACGATGCGGAGAATAAAATGGAATTAGGTATATGACATTAGATAATAAATGTTTTGAAGATTTATTAAGAGATGTTGATAAGATGTTTATTTAAAATTTATTTATCACTAAGCAGCAAAGAAGTGAATTGTATTATCCACAATGCCCTTTCAAAATTGGTGTCATATGTGTATGACGCCCGCCAAATGGGCACGGCTTTTAAGTGTCAAGTATATATGACAGCTGCCTGGAGAGGGTTAATACTTCTAATGTATATATAACAGCCGCGAGGAAAGGGTTAATACTTCCAATGTCTCACAAAATATTACTAATTCTGAAATGAAATGAAAAAAAACTCATGTACCAATCATTTTCAACATCTCTGTGATTATCTTTGCACATGTCTATATCTCTACAGTGGTTGCAGACTTTACAGATGACTTCACACAGAGTGAAGGATGAGCACGGGTCTCTCCACACAGCTAGTTCGCTGAACTCTCCGACACCAATTAGCCTCAGGAGGTTACGACGCAGTAGATTTACCTAAACCAAAAAAAATGCAACATTTTTAAGAGTAAAATAAATTTATCTAGCACATCCAGTATGTATTAAGATAACATGTCTATAAGTGTAAGCGCTGTGTGTACAACACGCTAGATGTGTTATGTTGATAGTAAAAATATTGCACCATACTTCTGTTGTTATTTGTGTAGGTTGGTTATTTAACACATTTTTTCTGAGAACTTATGAAAGGACTTGTACACCTGTGTACAGGGATAGCAAGCAAAATTTTGTGGGCGGTGAATATGTTAACTCCTTAAGTAATTTTAGGCGTGTATTTATTATACATCAAAATCAAAAGAGAAAAATTGAGGGGTATAAATGCAAAGGCAGGAATATCCAAATAATTAAAAATGTTTTGAATGAAGTAACCGATGATGACTATTTTAGAATTTACTAAAATTGTGATTCTACAGGAAATACAGCTCTATCCCTTCCAAAATCAAGTTTCCAAATCACTATTGCAAAGATAGCAATATCCTGGTAGTGTAAAAAGCAAAGGCAGCAATATCCACTTCAACCAATCAACTCCCCAAGAATATTTCACTTGACAAAATGGCCGTTGCCTACTAAAGTGACAGTTGTTATCGATTTTAGACTGAAACATCTTAGTAAAGTCAGCAATATCCAGGTATGTAAACAGCAAAAGCAGCAATGTCCACCATATGGTAGCAAACACAGCAATATCCTTATTTACTAGTTAAATATTTATTTATACTTGTATATTTATACATAAAAGAAGAACTGAGGTGTAATTGTTTTTTTAAATTTTTATTTTATTAGTTTCTATTCAGATACAATTTGTACATGTATATATGTATAATGTTATTGTTCATATTTATGTTCTTGGTCCTCCTCACTAGGGGTTCCTGTGCTAAGGCGGACTAGTTTATAGACGTACCAGTATAAATTGGCGTGCGAGGGAGGGCGTCCCTGTCGCATAACAAAAGTTGCCAGGGTGTAAATTTATTACACAATACATAATGTACAGAATGTCTGGTGATCGGTGTCAGAGCCTTTAATAGAGATTTGGTCGGGCAACACTAAAGAAACAGACCAGTAATGGCGGCAGCTGTATCTGTCAACCTGTCAAACGGTAATATCGGTCCATTATTTGCTTTTTCAACTTCACAAAACTTTAATATTTCATTGGCAATTGTTCTTGCACCATCCCGGACTGTTTTGGACATAATAATTCAGCGTATATTGGAAATCAAGATGTCACAGCTCGCGCTCAAATACGAGAATTAACTGAATGACAGGGCAAGGAGTTACCGCCGGGTGCGGGTTTAAGTTCCAAAGTCGCCGCATGCCAATTTACGTTGGGCAAGCAATATACCTATTTATTTTCTATTTTTAAATTTATACTTAGTTTTTAATACTCCTTTTAATTTATCTGCATCAACTTGATTTAGCCATACTTTTATCTTTTTTTGAACTCTTCAATCTTTTCAATATTTTTGAAGGTTGGAGGAAGGATGTTGTAGAGTTTTGTTGCAAAATAGATATAGCTTCGTTGGCCAAAAGTTGTGTTGAAAGTTGGTATATTTCTATTTACCACTTTACTGCCTCTCTTATTATATGCCGGTGTTTTAATAATAAATTTTAAAAACATATTTCTAATATGATGTAGGTTTCGTAGATTCCAGAGAAATTTCCTTGAGTGGTGACAGGTTCTTCGTATTCATCTCAGAAACGCTTCAGTGGGATATTTTGCTGCCTTTGTTTTTATACCCCTCAATTATAATAATTACTCTTGTATTACTTGCTTGTTGCCTTAAGTCATTCAAGCTACGTCTACTCATAAGCAAATTTTTTTCAGGATACATTGTATAATATATCCTGAATAGAAAAACTTAGTGATGAACGTTAATCCAGTCTATCAATTTGTCGTATCAAGTTTGATTATAGGAGTGTAATTTTTCTTCATTTAAAAATTTAGTATCCAAAAATGTCAGACGTAGCTAGTAATATTTTTCAAGGTTCATAATACTGTTTCAAACTTCTCTAAATTCAAACAGTTCTATTGGCCAATATTAGTTTACAAATATACATAATAGGTTACAGTAGTATCATTATTTAGTATTACTAGAAAGTTAAAAATTATCTACACTTTTGCCATAACACCCCTTCAGGGTTATAATACTGTCTCCTGTGTGCGCGTGGTATGTGCTCCAGTTGATACGACTGCAGTCACATGTAAATTTGATCTTGATTGCGTCATTTGCCTTCTGAGTATTACAGTCTAATTATGTCCACTCCACTGAAGGGTATGAAAGGGGCTGATATTCACCATAGATCAAAAAAGGGGACAGTGCTTTATTAGCTCGAGATGGTTCTAACGAATAGGCGAGTTATCATTGGTGAGGTTGTGTCTTCTTCTGATTCTGCCTATCATCACGACAAGCTTGGCCCACGTAAAGATTCCCACAGACTTAGATTTATAGGAAGTGATGCAAAAGTGACTTTGCAACCAACCGAAAACCTTCTTGGAAGGAATATGCAAGCTTTTGGTCTGCTGGACCAAGCGCATTGACAAGGGTGATGACTATGTAAAGAAATGATGTATACGAAGAACCCCTACCTTTGTATAAATAAATTGTAGAACGAAAAGTGTAGATCATTTTTGACGTGCCTTCATAAAAATAAAAAATTGATTACTAAAGTAGCCTAGAATGCAAAATGAAGAATATGAATGTATTCTTTATTTTGCATTCTGATTAAAACGATAATTTAGTGTCTTCAGAATCAAAGTGTTATCATCAACATTCTTCCCGATTCTGTAATAATAATTAATAAATTACTTTAGAAAACGTGTAACATACCTCTTCTTCCATTGTTGAATCCAGCTCAAACACCTTGCATATTGCGTTTACAAACTCTAAAGCTGGGTTTCTCTTGCCATTTTGCCCATCATAATACACACTCATTAAACTCCCATCATTTTCCCATTGAAATGATGGCATTTTTGAATGAATCTTTTCGGTTATTCTGAAACAAAATACATATAAATAATTGAGAGAAAAGATACTAACTACAGGAGAACCTCGTTAATTCAAAATTCAAGGGACCCAAAAAAAAAACACTAAAAATTAAATTAAACTAAAAAACAATAGGTATTTTTGCATATTTCAAAAAATTATTTTGAAAAGAGTACGTATTTAATTTCTTATGCTAATTCAAAGTTTGTGCTAAAGTGCCCAATATTGACATATTTGCTGTTCTCACTTGCGACTAGAGCAGAGCACTTTAATTTTTCCTATACTTAAATTTACAGTGATAATTTAATAACAAAAAAATTACCTTCCAAGAAAATGTAGGTCAAAATATTTTTGAAATAATTCAGATTAGATTATGTTTTGTCTAAATTTATATAAAAAAAATTCTGATAACTTTTTTCCGATTAGTCATGTTTGTATGGTCGTAATTGAAAATGTTTAGATAGTTATCTTTGAATTTATGGAGGAATCTTCAATCTCCACTTGATTTTAACTTTCGATTACATCTTTTTCCAACTCAAAAATACAATCATCCAAAAATATGTGAAAATACGCGATACATAAATGTCTCCCAACATACAATCAAAAACCCGCGCCATTGTTAGTTTTTTATAACTTGTTAAAATTTTTTTTGACTTATAATGTATTGATTTATGGTGGAACACCTAAAAATTTCGAATTACAAATTACCGGGGTTTTCAAATTATCGGAGTTAATCTACTATAAAATTGACATTTTGGGACTTATGTATTTTCAATATTTCGAAATATGATTAATTTTGAATTATTGTGGTTTTACTTTATCTATTACACATCATTTAAAGATACGCCACACATTGACTACAAACTATTCTACAAATGTTACTTATTAATTTCTATTCCAATGCTCTAAAATTATTACTTAAAAAAATACTTAAATCCTTCACATAATATATGTAGATCAAAAACTTGGCCATTGAACTTACTGAAAAAGTTTTTGTGACATCTCTCCCCTTAGCAGTGTTGGTAGTTCATTGGGTTGGGTGTGGGCAGCGCTGATGTATCCCGCTACGGCTCCAGCAAATGGCTCCCGAACCGCTTCAGCCAGGTACTCCATCAGATTCCAATTCATTTCAATTGATTCCTGAAAACATCTTAGATTTTAATATTACCATAAGTCTTAGATTTCAACATTATTTTTGAGATTGCATATCAAAGTTACTATGTACATAGTCATTCTAATCTGCATTAAAAATTTATATTATCTTATACAGGATTTACATTATCCTTGTGTGAAGCGGGTGATCAGAAATAGTTGATTCTCATGGCTGGTGATAAGAACAAACATATTGTAATGAGATGGAGAGTCAAAAGGAATTACGCACAATAAAATCTCTCGAAAATTCTCGGAGACAACAACACTATGGAACACTCTGGATTCGTTTAGGACACTCTCCCTGGCAAAGTTGATCGACCAATGGAAGTGCAAGGAAAGTCGTTGAAACATCTAGAAAGCGGTGTCATCTATAAAAGGCCTGGCGTGCGACAACGGAGCGAGTTTATTGTTTTGGCGTTTGACGTGCGACATAGAACCCAGCGACAATACAGTGTGGTGAGCGAGTGCGGGCAACGATAATAAATTAAGCGGAGTACCTAACTGGCGTTTGAAAATAAGTGCAACCAGTTACTTGCAAATTGACGTGAATTCTCTGTGAATGTGTGGAAATATTCCAGCAAGCGTTAATAAAGTGTTCCACAGACGAGTGATTAAATGCGAAATAGTGTGAATTAAAAAACAGTGCCCAAATTAAATTAGCAAATGTTCGACCAATTGCTTCATATTTCTAATGATTATGGTTTCTTTAAGAATATTCTATTCACCGAATCAGAACAGATGATTCTAGATTCATGTGGATTATTCAAGAGACTTTGATAATGTGTAGTTGCCATTATTTTTAGACTCTTGTGATGTTAACTAACTATAAAAACGTTTTTTATGATAATTATTGACTGCTTGAAAACTGGTACTAAAATAATTTTATATCTAAACAAAGATAGTTATAAAAAGTTAGCAGAATTTGCGCAAAGTCCAATTCTATGTTTAATATAACAGTCGTACATTATTAAAGAGTTAGGTCTAACGACCGTAAGTCGTACATTATTACACATGCAAAATACGTACATCCTCATCATCGTCACCTTCCATATCTTCTGCTGGAGATTCCGTTATCTGCGACTCTCCCACTTCTCTTAACCCTTTGGGAAGCTTACCCTGTGAAATCACAAAAATATACATATAAAACAATTCTGAATTCCTTCCCAAATAAATACATTAATCATAATTTCTTATGTGGAGTTAAAAGCAAAGGCAGCAATATCAAAAAAAATTAATGCAGTCACCGAGGTTTACTAATTTATAGTCTACTGAATTTGAGATTTTATAGAAAACATAAGACTATATGATTTTGGAAGGGATAGATACATATAATCTAAAATTCAGGACATTTTAAATTAACAATCCTCGGTAATTGCGTTCAAAACATTTTTTATTTTTTTGAATATTGCTACCTTTGCTTTTTTATACCCTATATATACAGTATTCATTCAGTATATAATAGATGTCTCATAGAGACGAAGGTATTTTTTTTATATGGGTAAGTAGGTATGGAAGTCTTTTTTGGGTGTTCATAGGGCTTACGACTTATCGTACGGCTGGCTTAAGACCACTTAAAACAATGTAACATTCACCAATACCACCCATGACAGACTACCACATCTATCAATTTTTTTTGGGAGTTGTATACAGGTGTCTTCCTGCCTTGTTAATGAGTAAAAAAATTTTAAGCAACCATGATCAACAGTTATAAAGATATGAAATGTCAAAGTTTGCATTTTTTTTTCAATATTTTTGATTTTTTCTTTTGCAAAAATTTGCAACTATCATTACATTAACTTATATTGATTATGAAAAATGACCTTGAAAATTCTATTTTCAATTTCTGCAAGGTTTTTATTATTTTATTAGACATTTATTAAGGCATATGAATTTATCATGATCATTATAAATTAATGTAATGATAGTTAAACTTTTAGCAAAAAATAGGTCAGAAATATTGGAAAAAAATGCAAGCTTTGATATTGCATATCTCCATAACTATTAATATAAGGTCATGGTTGCTTGAACATTTTCGACTCAAATGAAATACCCTGTACATCTTAACTTTGCACACCTTGTTCCCTATGTGAGTTGTATTTTTATTACCGCCCTCTGTGGTTGAAAATTTGTCATATCCATAAACTAGTACAGATGTTGCCGTTGGTATGAGATATCTATATTTTTGATTACGTTATTTATTATCAAGTAAAGATGAAATACCTTGATGCCAGCGTGGTTCGCCAAATCCAACCATAACATGTAAGACCAGCATTGTTTATATGATATCTCGATTCCGTGAAATAATTCCTTGTTTCTTATACTTTGCACAACAAATTCCACATAGCCTGTGAATCAAAAAAATATTTGCATGTTCAAGTAGATGCATGTTAATTTTTGCATAATATTTATGTGAAGAATAATTTATTATTTACTGAATTACATAAATATTTACCTATTGCATCCGTAACGGAATGTTTCTTGGTCCATAGAATAATCTTATTAAAATTTGCAAACACAATTTGCGAGCCGAGTCTCTTGAATTCAGCGATAAGCTGGAGAAATAGCTTCTTCATCAGATTATGTAGCGTACGTCTCAGGGCAGGATCATATAACAAACATGTCGGAGTTCGCAACCATCTAAACATTAAATCAAATCAACCACCGATGATAAGGTGTAAGACATTGAATGAGATAAAAAAAATCATTAATAAAATTGTCATTTGCATGTGACAATACAGGGGCAAGGTATTTATTTACTTTTTTAAACGCTTCAACAGGTCAACATCATATAGATTAATTGTTACCTCACAGCGAGTCGAACCCGGAAACCTCGGTGTGAGAAGCCAGGGCCATGCCCACTGGGTTACGAGGGCCACATTAGGCTAGGTCATTAAGAACTTAACACAGATATTTCTTGTACAGTAAAATCCCATTACTTCAAAACCTGATAATTCGAAATTCGTCATAATTCGAAATTCTTAGAACATTAGAAAATGTCAACTTCATAGTTGAGTAACCCTGATAATTCGAAAACTCCGATAATTCGTAATTCTATATAATTCTTAGAGCCTTGCACCATAAATCCCTTCCTCATTCATCTGTTCCACATGGCCAAACCATCTTAGCGATCCTTTCTTTATTTTATCTATTACGCTACAGCCGGCATTACATTCACTTCTAATTCATTCATTCTCTGCTCTATCGTACAAATATATTCTACGCATACATCTAAGTGACTGCATTTCTATCGCATTCAGTCTACTTTCGTTTTTTTATAGCCAATTCCAGTTATCACTTCCATACATCAGAATTGGCACCAGAACTCCATTATGTACCGCTAGTCTTGCTCCACTTTGACACTTGATTTTTATTGATCATAATTGCATCCAGAACATCATTCACTCTCCTTTTGTTTTTTTATGGATCATGTTATTTCAAAATCGTGTAAAAACAAAGAATTGAGATTTATTGGCACATGTTACATGAGTGGGTCGTTTTAGGCCTCAGCACAGAGATATTCGGCCAGTAAGAATCAGTAAGAATTTGGATTGTTTGTTGCATGAATTTGTATGGAAACTGGCTGTGACTGTGTTAAAAGATGGAAGGTGTTTTTCTTCATCAATACAATAATTTATTTAATTTTTTGAAATGCCTGATAAAAATTACGCATATATAAATGTATAAAATACCTGTAAAAATGTGATATTTGGAAATCAGCAAAGACATTCTTGTACGAAGACACGTCCCTCAGCCAAGCGGCCACCATTGAACGTAGAACTTTAAAGGCAGCGCTGCACTGTGATGATTCATCATAGCCAACTGAAGCTCCGGGACCTATTCAATATTTTCATCATTAACCATTTCCCTCTGGTGCTGTAAAATGAGTGACATTGCACACAAAAACCAACAACAAACAAAACAACACAAAAACCATAAATAAATAAAATAAAAATACCATAAATAAATGAGTGACATTGCCTCTAATTATGTGAAAATCTCTGTAAATATACTAAATACAGAGCTCATATTTTAGGCATTCCGCCGAGATGTCTATATATTTGGTGAAATAATTACAATCTGTAAATATTACCGGACGCAATAAAAAAAATGTTTTCTCGAAGAAACTGACATTAATTTCTCAATACGTGTATGGATTGGAGTGGAGAGTGGTGCGAGGGAGCGCAGTGTTATTGACATTTTCTCATTTTGAGCACTCTAACATATTAATCGATATATTATGTATATATTTTCTTATATACACATAATCTGTTATATAAATGATTAATATGAATTTATTTGTTTTTTTTTATTTGACTGATTGAGATTTATCTGACATAAAAGTGGCAAAAGTCCACAAGTACTCTGAGTTTACAGCATCGGTATGCACGTTTTTATTTTAGCACCGGGAGAAGTTTAAAATAGTCTATACATATGCTTCTATATCAACAAACAATGTTGCAATAAATTTATGATAACTCTTAAATATAAAGCTCACCTGACAGAGCAATGGCGTCTTGTATGAGGGCCTGCGGCTGGGCACCGAAGCTGGTGGCCGCGCTGGTTCCCTCCGCATGCAGCACCTGAGCAGCTTGGAGGAGGGCGCAAACCGCGAGCGACTCTGTTTCTAACTCCACACACACGCCAGAGTAGGCCCCCGACGTGCTCTGACTGCATCCCCCGAGTTCCTCAGTCTCGCTGACTAGCCTAATTGGAAAAATATTATTTAATAAATTTAAAAATATCCACATTGATTGTGGTTGGTGAAAGTGGTTTCATCAAGGAAATTGGTCAGTTAATGTATATTTAAAAAAATAATTAAAACTTGCATTACCAAGAGTCTAACGTCTGCGATGATTGATATGGGCACATCAATTTTTTAACTTTTTTTTTAAAGGTTATCAACAGGTCGGATGACCTTTACAGATAAACATATAAGACATAGTTAATTGTAAATACAGTAGAACCTCGTTAATTCGAAATTCAAGGGACCCAAAAAAAAACTTTTCAATTAGGCAGAACCCCGTTAATTAAAAATTCAAGGTACAAAAAAAAATCGTGATTCGATTGCAATTTTTTTTCCAAAATTGTAAAACTCATGTTTTAAAATCAAGTAAAGGCTTTTTTTAGCCGTTAATTATGTGGAAAACTCTAGTTTTGTACATTTAAAGAAATCATTTTGAGAACGCACTCTTTATTATGCTAATACAGAGATCGCATCATTTTTGTTATTAAATTTATTGACATATTCGTTGTTCTCACTTGTGAAAAAAATCGCAATATTTCTTTCAATTGTCAAATTTTTTTTTTCATTATGAGAACTATAATGAATCGATTTATGGCGCAAGGGGCTAAACATTATTTAGAATTACGAATTACCGGGGTTTTCGAATTATCGGAATTAATCTACTACGAAATTAACATTTTGGGACTTATGAGTTTTAAAAATTTCGAATTATCGGGGTTCGAGTTAACGGGGTTTTACTATACTAACAAATTTTTACTATACTAACATGTTTTATATTGCAGGTAGAATGACCATTAAAAATTAAATTAACTTACATATTATCGTCTGTTTCCCTGCCACCTAGATCAGGTCTGTCCATGTTAGAACACCACAGCACAAAATTGTGTTTCATCAGATGGCGTGCAAAGAAGAGATCTGCCCCAAACAATGTTGGATCAGCGGGCATATTACCTATCGGAACATGGAAGTACCTAAACAAACCAGATTATTTTCATTTAAAAATTTTCAAAGCATAATATATTTTGGAAAATTTCACATCACAACAAGCTACTCTGGGATACAGCACTATATTAACCAGAGAAAGAGAAGGTTGTAAACTGGACCTATCCTGGAATTAAACAGATTTATGGCGCAGCAATTGTGAAAAAGACTCCAAAGGTGGGTTCCGTACAGAATGTTTATGATTTTTTTAATGAAAAACAACCCGTTAAGTATTTAAACACCACGGGGTGTGCCGTGAGAACAAGAAGCATAATTTTTCCTAAGCATATTTTTTGAAAGGAAACCGACATAAGAGATATATCTCGTAATATTCCTATTACAATAATTAGTATAATATTATTCAGATTTTAATTTTCGTCATATTTTGTCGGATAATTATTAAATTTCGATTTTTTTTTTTTTAATTATGTTCAAATAAAAGTCATGCTTCTTGTTCTCAATGCACACTCCGGTTAAATTTATAAATACACATCTCACAATCAGGTTGCACGAAAAATGAATAGTTATAAGCATTGAACACAGAAATAAAAATCAAAATTGTCTGCACAACACGTTTTTTAGACCTTTTATTTATTCATTATTCAAAATATTTTTACATATTTATATTTTCAAGGTAAGTGGGCCAGCGGGTAGTGATGGTATTTTAACTGGTTACACAATAACTGTTATTTGAGATTGGTATCTGAATATATTGATGTTTGCTAACTGATATTTCACAATTCAATCGGTACTAGACAGCAGTTATATTTCAATTATCAATCAATACAATTACAAATCCCAACTAACAGTAATATGTTTAACTAGTTAAAGTAACGGTTTAACCATCACTACTAGCGGGTCAAAGACCTACCCCATGAAAAGCGTAACGGGATAACGTATTAACTTAACCTGTAGTGTCGAAAAAAAATGTAGTAACTCAGCAGAGAAACGGAATATCAGTTAACTCGCAGCATATTGCAGACAGCAATTTATCTGTAAAGTATTGAAGACTACCTCTGCAAGGAAGGAATGTTAAAGAAGCGAGGTGTACATATTATTTTAAAATACATTTAGATATCATGTAATGTGTAGAAAGAATGAAATTTAACGAAATAAATAGATATTTATATTTTCATAAATCAATTTTATTTGTTCTGCTGGCAAGTAAATTTTTGATGTAACTGTCAATAACTGTCGTTGATATTAATTTCTAGGTTAAGATGACATGTCAAACTTGAACGGTTGAAATTGAAAGTTTTGAGATTGTACGCAAATGGATTGAAATGTAAATATGTAATCGGATCTAATATTGGTAAACCAACAGTCTTGAATATTTATTTATTATATAAACTTTTTAGTCTTAAAAATTAAAGTGAATGTTTTGACGCTATAAATTTTTGGCAACGTGAATGAAGGAATGCATGCTGAAGAATTCAAAATATGACTAGAGATCAGCTATTTCATTGTTTTTTGATAATCGATTGCTTTACTGCTAGTAAAATATTAATGTAACAATCTGATATCACATTACTGAACAAACTGCTCTACAATGATCACAATATGGTATAGATACATTTTTAATACTGTAGAGATGATAGAAGCAGAAAGAACTACATGTAATCGAGGATTTTATAGAACTCTACACCTTTTACAGTAAATTGGAAATTACTATAAGGGTCTGGATAATCTACTGGATTCCAGAAACATCGCAAAACAACATTGACTATATAAGAATGTCAGGCTTGCTGCGCAACAGTTTGTTTTAACGTCTAGTGGAAATCACAGATAAAACGACAAAGACAGTGAATCAAGATTAGATGACCAGCGATAAAATACGGGAGTACCTACCAGCAGGTGAGAAATTTTCTAGTGTGAACTTGAGCAATTTAAGCAACATGCTTCAGTATATCAGGATTCAGGAGTGATGATGAGTGCTAATTACGGTGCTTCAATTAAATTTGTGTATAGTGGCTACTGAATAAATAAAGCAATAATTAATTTTAAGTGTTTAATTGCCTCCCATAGCCATAAACCCGTGACAATACACTCAATTTTCTTACCTGCATTGTTCTGTAGTCAGATCTATGACGGTATCCAAGTTAAGATAGTGTCTGATAATAGATCTTGCACCGAGTCTCTGCCAATCTAATGATCCGTATAAAGATTCCACATCCCGCACATGAATTGGTACCAAAGGATATTCACTCAGACCTGCCAATTTACAAGTACAGTTCAAATGACATTAGGTACATACCATAATATGTTGTCATTCAAAGAATTTCACAACTAACCAGGCATGAGGGTTTGTAAAGCGGGGAGGGAAATGGTCGACTGCACAGCGCACAAAGTAGGTCCTTTGTTTTCCTCTCTGTAGTCCAGCAACGCACGTTGTATTAGCCGGTATATCTGTTTCACGTCGGTCTCACAACGCACTTCAAATGTTACATCAGCTGGAGGAAGTTGAGATTCTTCAGTACCAGAAGATATCCTATAATGATAATATCAATATAAAATTATATTAAATTGAGTAAGAAATTTTGAAAAAATTGCTTTTAATTATTGCAGTTAATATTTTTCGTTAATAAATTATTTTCAAAATTTCGAGTTTCATTAAATCATTGAATTCTGTCTCGTTCCTTGTCCTTTTTCACAATAATTTTTGCATGCTTTTATACGCTTTCTTTGCATACATTCATAATCGATCTTTTAACATCACCCATGCTGTATCCAAATATTAAACATGTCGTTTTAAAGTTTAAAACAAATTTTCGAATAGCATGTTCTTCAGCTGTTTCTGCAGCTCTTGCTTTTGAATGACGTAATTATTAATTTAATGTGAGTGACCTGTTTATTAAATTTAATCGCAATAATGACCGAATCATGTCGAAAATTATTTAATAATGTATAATCGTCCACTTTACGTAAATGTTAAAAGTTTCAGAGCTTTAGCTAGTCTGGAAATTGGTGAAAAATCAATTAGATGATTCCACCACAAACAGACAAAATAGTTAATAAAAAGCATGTAAAAAAATCGTACGCTATATCGTAGACAATGTTATTAGTGAGGTGTGTACAAAATTTTAACTAAATCATCGCAATAGTTTTTGAGAAATATTCTCCAACAAGAAAAAGGGAGTTTCGAGAAAAACACAAAATAATAATATAATTCGTTTAAAAATTCACAAGCCACGCTAACTTCAAATTGCTATAACTCAGCCAATTTTTGTAATTTTTTAATGAGTAATGACTCAATTGTTTTTAAAATTCCAAGCTCTCGAGTGAGACAAAATTGATTAGTGTATTGACAAAACTTTAATTACTTGGCAATTCTTTCCACATTGTACATGGTGTTCATGTTGGGCATCTGGTTAGTCCTCACCGTGTCCAGCACGAATACATGGCCTTTCCTGGTGGGGCCCAGACACAGGGCCCACATAGCCCTGGACGACGCACTCCCTACGTGCTGGTACAGAAAAATATGCCTCAGAGGCGACACGTCATTCTGGAAGTGAATTAGTAGAAGTAAATTAGTCTTCTTTGATGATAAAATATTCAGTTAAATTACAGATTACGAACGGATTGGATTATAAATGTGAATGCTCGGATGCTACGTGTTATCAATATTATTTTATGGAATGCCAAAGAATCGATAAGGCGACTTGAGGCATTCGAGATGTGAATCTACAGAAGAATATTCAAAATAAACTGGATAGACAGAGTTATGAATAAAAATGTAAATGAATTAAGATAAATTAAAGAAGTCTCACAGAGAGGAAGCTATATATGTGAGAAATGTGTATGAAAGTCTTTTTATAGGATGGCCCAGGTCTTACAACCAGTATGAGCTGGTTTAATGATCACTCCACACAATGCAACGTTCACCAATTCCGTCGTAAGAACATCCACATTATCAAATTTTTTCTTAATTAATAATTATCCCTCCGTGGACAAATCCAGCATTGTGTTCTCAGAACATACGCATAAAAATATTGTTAGAAGATGTTATGGTTCGGATAAATAAAGAAAAATAAGTAAGAAGAATGGTCAGCTGTGACCAGGCCTGACACGAAAGAGATCTATCTCAGTTTTTTTGTGATGTTAAGTGTAATAAAAATATGTAATTTTTATATTCAATGTCAGTGGCTAACGTATAAATATATTGTTTTGTTTTTTTCTTCTGGAGTAGTACAAAAAAGTTATTTTGTGTTCCGTCTCGACGCCTGGAATCCATTATGAGAGAACAGCCTGCTGTTTCGGCACTTATACACGCGTTCCTACCCCCTCTGATTCCCTGTTTGCGACAATTTATTCCCGCTGGTATCCCTGTTTCCGGTTTCGTCGGCGCAACGGTTTTTCTTTCATATGACGTCGTTGTTTCGCGCCATTTGCACGCGTCTAGACACGCCAACTTTTGTTGTGATTTTTTTATGTTTCTATTGCAACCTACCCCCTTAATTTTTGATCCCTAGGTTAACAAACATTAGACTATACAAATTTTTAACATAGTGCGACAGGACGTTGATATTTTAGTGTAAATCCCGTGAATTTCGTCAAACGTTTTGTTAACAAGATGGCGGACGAGCAAGCTCCTTCGCCGGTATCCTCGAATGACGGATCTTCTTTCGAAGAACCGAGTCGAAAGAGACGCCGCGTAGCATACGACCCGCGTGTAGACCACCTGCTAAAACAGGTGACTGCTCTGACGGAGGCCTTGTTAGCGGGCGGCGCGGCTCCTGCATCAACAACGCCGCCAACGCCGGAACACGTGGCCGCGAGCGAGCCCAGCGTGGAGGACGCGAATGCGTCCTTTATTCAGCCGCCGCCGAGCCTCAGAAGGGCGAAGAATACGCTGGAGTTCGGCAAGCTCAGCACGGTCGTGAAGGAGCCGCCAGTACCGAGAGCGGACCCGAAGCGGATCGAACAGATCTCGAAGTTGCAACACTTCGATTCCGACGAGTGGTCAGGCGTTCGCTATGCGGAAACGCAAAGAACCTACGCGGCGACTCCCACATTTGTGGAATTGTCGGTGAACGACGACTTGAGAAGGATCGATAACGCGCCGACCCATACTGGCTTGCTGGAAAGATCGCTCGCCGCGCTTTCAAACGCCTTGCTCGCCCAGAGAGAGACCCTGGCTCCGTACAATAAGATTTCGGACGACATCCTGCAGATTGTGTGCGGCAGACGGGCAGAGTGTATACTGAACCGGCGAAAGGCCATATTGGAGGGCTTCAAAGACCCTTTCGTGCGAGAAGGTGCGGCCAAAATCCCTCCAAGCTCGGGATACTTGTTCAATAGGGAAGAGCTATCGGCGTATATCCTAAAGAACGGGGGCCAGGAGAAGGTGATGGTCTCGCCCGCAACCCGAAACCTGGCCCAACCGTCAACATCTCAGCCCCAGCCGTCAACTTCTCGTCGAGCTCCGAACCAGGGATACCTCCAGTCCCGTAAGCCCTTTCTGCCGGAGCCGAGGCACAGGGAGCGAGGCCCAGGGAACCCGAACAGGAGACCTATCCGGAAGGCAGACCACGGCCGAAAACCCGCTGGTGACCGTAGCCGTAGAGGTAGAAGATGACGCGAGGCTGAACAACCAGTTCTGGGGAGGACGCTTGAGGAGGTTCCAAAGCACGTGGAAGGAGTTCGGGGCACCACCTATAGTGCTGAGAATCCTCAAGGGCGCGAGAATCCCCTTTGTGGCCAAACCTCCGTTAGTCTTCCCCACCAGGCAGCTGTTGAGCAGCTTCAGCACGAAGGAGTCTCGAGACATGTCGAGTCACATTCAGGCCCTGAAGATGTCAGGCGTGCTGGAAAGAGCAGATCATTCTCCGAGCTTCATCTCAAATCTGTTTCTAACTCCGAAGTCGGACAACTCCCTAAGGCCGATATTCAACCTGAAGGCGTTGCCTTTGTGGAGGCGAAACCCTTCAAGCTGTTCAACCACTTTCGGGTCCCAGACTTCCTCCAGCCCAAAGATTGGTTGGTGAAAATCGACCTAACCCAGGCATACTGTCACCTACCAATAGCGGAATCGCACCGAAAGTTCCTGAGACTGTACTACCAAGGGGAACTTCTCCAGATGACCTGCCTGCCCTTTGGCCTGTCATCAGCCCCGAGAATGCTCGCACCGCTGTCAAACTGGCTAGCGGGACTCTTGCGGAAGAGAGGAATAAGGACCGTAGTCTACCTGGACGACTTCCTTCTGGCCAATCAGTCAAGGGACCTGCTAGCGACCCAGGCAGTAGAGACGGTCAATCTGTTCCAGCATCTGGGTTGGTGCATCAACGCGACAAGTGTGTCCTTATACCTACCCAAAAGCTGGAGTTTCTGGGCATAACTTGGGACACCGAAGCCAACCAGAAATCCCTCTCGGACCACAAGTGCTCTGGCCTTCGCCAAGTACTGCGCCGCCCGATCGAGGCCGGCAGTTGCTCCCCCAAGCAGGTTCTAGGCCTCTTGGGAAGCCAACCAGAAATCCCTCTCGGACCGCAAGTGCTCTGGCCTTCGCCAAGTACTGCGCCGCCCGATCGAGGCCGGCAGTTGCTCCCCCAAGCAGGTTCTAGGCCTCTTGGGGAGACTCAACTTCGCAAACTTCGCCACCCCTCGGGGTCGTTTGCATTGCCGAAGACTGCAGAGATTCAGCCGCCAGCTGCAGAGGCACGAGCCATCCAGACCAGTGGAGCTTCCTGCCGCGGGTCGGCAAGACCTAGAGTGGTGGTTGGAGGCCGTAGGGGAGTCCTGCCCAATACACGCAGCCCCCTTCTCCCACTTCCTGACTACAGACGCAGCGGACGCAGGTTGGGGCGGCCAGGTGGACGACAAGACGATATCAGGCCAGTGGTCCCCAGAGCAGATGCGGTGGCATTCCAACCAGAAAGAAGCCTTCGCTGATTACGCAGTGATCAGGGATCACGCTTACCTGCTAAGAGGAACGAAGACCCTACTGCAAACAGACAACAAGACAGTAGTGGCTTACATCAACAAGGAGGGGGGGACCAGATCATTGGGCCTTCTGAAGATAACTCGAGACCTCCTAGAGTTTATCGACCAGCAGGAAATATCTCTGACAGCGCAGTACATTCCAGGGAGATACAACGGGATTGCGGACCGACTCTCACGGGGGACACCACTCCCGGAATGGCACCTCCTGGAACCAGCGACAGAGGAAATATTCCGAATATGGGGACGTCCTCAGATCGACCTCTTCGCATCGGCCACCGCCCATGTGGTGCCAAACTACGTGTCGCTAGACTCAACCGATTGCTCGGCCTCCTATCTCAACGCATTCAGTCAGCATTGGGATTACGAGCTGGCCTGGGTATTTCCGCCGCCGAATCTCGTCCCAAGAGTACTGGCGCACTTGAACCTGGCAAGAGGCACCCTTTCTCCTAGTTGTGCCAAGATGGGAGAAGACATTCTGGAGGGCCGATCTCAAACAACGAGCAAAGGGAGGGCCAATAAGCGTAAGAGATCTGAAGAGCGTCCTGATCGATACGTCGACAGGGTTTCCCCCCACCGAGGGTGTCGGACCTCCAACTGGAAGTTTGGAGAATAGCAGTGGGTGGGAACAGGCTATAGCGGATTGGAGCCAGGAGGAACAGCAGCTGTTCAGATCTGGCTGGAGAGGCTCAACGCTGAACACCTACAAGCCGGCCTGGGATAGGTGGCAGCGATGGTGTACCACGCATTCTGTCCAACCTCATAACCCTCCCCCTGCAACAGTGGCAAGATATCTGGCCAACCTGTTCATCCACGAAGGGCTAGCCCCTCGAACAATATTGGTCCACAAATCGGCAATCGTATCCTTCTGTGGCCCAGCTCTTGATGCAGATAAGATTAGCTCGAACTTCCTCGTCAGGCACGTCCTTAAAGCCATCTCGGTTTCTGGTGGATGCACTGAGAGACCCCCGATCTGGAACCCCCGAGTAGTGGTGGAGTGGCTACGTGAAAACCCGCCAAGGAACAGCCTGTATGACGTGTCAAGGAGGACGGCCATACTACTCATCATGGCATCTGGGCGAAGAGTCCAAGATCTGACACTTCTCAGAGTCACCCCGGACCGATTGATCGACAAAGGAGACTCCATCACGCTATGGCCAGCCTTTGGAGCGAAGACTGACACGGCAAGACACAAACAATCGGGATGGAGGTTGAGCGCATCGGATGAAAGGAACATCAACCCCTTGTTTTGGATCCGAAAGCTGGTCTCACTCTCACAGCCGAGACGAAAGCCGGACATGAAAGAACTATTTGTGACGACAGCAGGTGAAGTAAAGCCAGCTTCACGGACAATGATAGGTGGTTGGATCAAGTCAATCCTAAGAGAGGCTGGAGTGGAAGCAACGCCAGGAAGTGTTCGTTCTGCTGTGGCTTCGTTGAATTGGCTGGAAAACTACCCGATAGAGGAGATCTTGTCAAGGGGAAACTGGCAGAGTGAAATCACCTTCCGAAAATTCTACCAAAGAGAGATAGTAGATAACCCCAAGCAACAATGCCCCCAGAGCTCATTAGCGCCTCTCTTTACGCCAATATAGGCAGTCACATATAACGTCGAACCACTAGGTCACCAGGTGATAACAAACAGATCTCTCATAATGGATTCCAGGCGTCGAGACGGAACACAAAATAAAAGAATTTTACCTTCCATTAAAATTCCTATTTTGTTTCCCTCGACGCCTGGAATCCAGGTAATCCCTACCTGGTGCATTATGAGTCATATGAAAGAAAAACCGTTGCGCCGACGTAACCGGAAACAGGGATACCAGCGGGAATAAATTGTCGCAAACAGGGAATCAGAGGGGGTAGGAACGCGTGTATAAGTGCCGAAACAGCAGGCTGTTCTCTCATAATGGATTCCAGGCGTCGAGGGAAACAAAATAGGAATTTTAATGGAAGGTAAAATTCTTTTATTTTTTTAAAAGTACATAAAATTATTTTTGGTACATAAATGATTGGTTTTTTCTTTCATATAGTCAGGTTTATTTTTTGTGGTTATTTTTCATGCGGTTTTAAAGTTATGCGATACAATGAATGATGAAAAAATGCATTTTATAAAATTATGCATTTCTAATAAAGACATTTGAATTAATTTTATTGCAGATTATTTATTGAAAAGTGGAGAAATTGTTTTTTGGAACAAAATATCATTTCTTGTATTTTAATTTATTGATTAGTCCGGTTTCGAAGAGTCTTGGATATTGGCGAAATCGATCACCCAGACTATATGAAATATTACTGTATATCAAGCCGACCCTCGCTTGCTATGAATCCCCCTTTTGCATTTTTAAAATAGTTTAAAAAGGCTTTAAAAATGGTTGCACTCATGTTTGGAAAACTATACAAGATTTAAAAATATATATTTATTTCCGGATAATATGGAGATTCACATAATTCAGATTCTACTGTGCCAATATTTTTATATGGGTGTTCGTTTGATTATCATGATCCTCCTTTATGTGACTTACATTGGCTCCGCTTCCCTGAAAGAGTGGAATTCAAAGTGTATTGGTTGTACAAGACGACACATTACATCTTCAAGAGCTCTGCATCCCGGATAACTTGAACGGAAAACGTCAAACTCTGAGGTCAGCTTCTACTTCAGCTACAGAAAGGGATGTAGGACCAATTAACCATTGCCAGAAGAGACCAAACTTAGTGAACTAAGGGTGTGGAACTCTCTACAGTCCGTAATACTTTGTGAAAAATTATTTCCATAAGTTTAAATGGTAGTATAGGACTATACAGTTTTTTGTATAAAGTGCCCTTGAGGTGAAATTTTGACAAAAATGTAGCTTTATAAATTATCCTTTTTTTTATTATTATCATGAAAGGTAACAAAAAATTACAAGAATATGAAATAAAATCTTGATTAATTGTTGAAATATATTTACAAGTAATTCATCGAATCATTTTTAACAAATCATTACAAACTACTTACAATACTACATATTTCACAGTATCAACAAAACACTACATCTGGGAGAGCTTATTTTCTTGCAAAGGGATCGGACCAAACCTTCATATCTGTAAAAATAAATCAATATTAATAATAATAACTCGTAATAAGTACTCGCTGTGAAGCGTACATTTTTTAAATGTTGTAGGCAAGAATGTCAGTACTATTGACAAGGGTATTTTGTAAGAGACAGTGCTTGAATCATGTGATTAACAAACCAAAAAATTGTGCTCCCTTGGGAAATTTTATATATAAATTCAATGGTGGTGATTCTGAAGCTCTCTTCTTTCTCATTAAAAGAAAAATGACGCACTACTTGTTCAAAAATTATAAAATTAAACTGCAATGGATTTTAAATGCTTAAATAAAAGAATAATAAAACAAAAATATTTTATTTTTAAATAATAAATATACACGGAATATGAATGTGTCACATCGATATTCTTACTATTCTCAAATTAAGCTAAACACTTGTTGGCGCTGCTATGAAAATAGGACTAACTTCCCGGTATTCTGGAATGGGGCTCGAACCATAGATCACTAGGCGAGAATCGTAACAGCTACACTAACAAGTCACTCAATTTTATATTGTTTGCTTTGTTGTTTCATACTTATGCTAACATTCCCCTAATGCTACAGAAACGTTGAATGTCTGCCGATATACTGTTTCTTTACAATATATTGTACAGTCATATCGACTGCTCTCGGCAATAAATTTTAATACCCCTGTTCGCCGTTCGAGGCACCCTTTTCCGCGTAAATGACTGTGAGACTAATGCTGCTACGAACTCGCCTATTCTTTGTGACATAGTTTTATAAATTGTGAAAGTAATCTGGATATGTTTCAGACAACACCGAAACTTACCACAATATATTCATAAACTGACACACCACCCAAGCGGGCTATGAATATAATAAACGATGTTGCATTTTATAAGTTGCCATTTTTGTACATTCTGATTATACCTAATTATCTTACTTCCCCGACGTTGTGTGATGCATGTCAATTGGTACACGATTCCGTAACTTATTTGTTGTAATATGAAAAGCTTTTAGCATAGTACTGTATAGCACCAATACATATTAGATAAATAAATATAATTTGTCTGTAATATGCACATACATTTAAGATAAATAAATATAATATGTCTGTAATATGAAAATAATGTGTCACATCTCCAATTTACTCCAGTTACTCGTACAGGGTCAGAATAATGTTCTTCTAATATCAATATCAATAGTTATGGAGTTATGCAATATTAAAGTTGCCAATTTTTTTTTCAATATTTCTGATATTTCTTACAAAACACTGAAGTATCATTACAGTCATTTAAATTGATCATAAAAAAATTCATTCGTTTCCCCTGAAAAAACTCTGAAAAATTCCAATTGGCATGTTTCCAATCGGAATTGGAAGGTTTTTATCCTTTTATTTGACTTGTATTAAAGGGAAAGAATTGTTCATAATTGATTTAAATTACTGTAATGATAGTCCAACATTTTGCAAAAAATGTATATGAGAAATTAAAGAGTTAAGGTTATTATTACGGTTGTTGGACATATTTATGCGCTAAATAAAACGGTTATTTTATGTGAACCGTATATTTTACTGAGAAGAAAATCTCTACATTTCTGTCTGTCTGAAGTCTTAAGCTATGTATTCACTAGGGGACAAATAGCGCAACATTACGCGCGGCATGTTGCATCAACATCTACGCTCATGTTTCGGGGACAATGACGCGGTTATTTGACGTGTACACTCCGGGACTCACATATCACTTGTCGCGGAAATGTCGCCCGGTGAGGTTATGATGATTAGTGCTGCGCATCTATTTATTCTAACGAGTTTATCGAAACGTAAGAGGAGAAAATGGTGGTGGGTGCAAAATTATTTACTGCAAAGAGAAAGAAGGATGGATATTCTATGCGATCTTCGAATGTCTGACGGATCTTTTGTCAATTTCACTCGAATGACAATTGATTTTGAAAATTTATTACAAATAATCGGGCCTTCCATAGCCAAGCAAGATACAATAGTACGGAATGCTGTTAGCCCTCACATCAGACTTGCAATTACAGCTCAATTAGAGCTCGATCAGTTGGATAACAATCTCATATCCCCACACTAATGTCATGTGTCATGTTGAGTGGTATAGCGCATGCGCATTCACTTGTAAACATACCACGTGGTACTGACGCGTGGTGCAATGTCGCGGTGAGCTCGTTCGGGTACCGTGCGCATGGAAATGTTGCGACGGCATGTAGAAATGCTGTGCCGTTGCCCTATGTTGTGCGCGACGTCGCGGATGTTGAGGGACAATTTGTCCCTTAGTGAACACATGGCTTTATTCAGCGTCATCAGGAAAGCGTACTATCACGGTCCTATACAATTCATATAAAATATCCGTTTTATTTAACACATTAAGTCAGAAATATTGAATAAAAATGTAAACTTTTACATCACATCCTTAACTATTGATATTAGGTCATGGTTGCTTGAACATTTTTGACTCATAATTAAGGCAGGAATCCACCAGTAAAGTATTGTGGACTGTGGGAAAATTATATTACATATACATGTTACACCTGTATTTTTTTTAATTTTAAGCTTCAACAAGCCCAATTACAGAAAAGAAACACATCACGAAACACCCAGACTTGAGTAAATCATATAGATTAATTGTATCTCATCGGGAATCAAACCCGGAACCCTCGGTGTGAGAAGCCAGTGTCATGCCCACTGGGCCCGCCCAAGGGGAGCCTTAGCTTTTGATTCTTACTTCTTTTTTCAGCCTAAATCTTACTTTATTTATACAAATACACAAGAATACATCTGACAGCGCTCACTCATCATATACTTTTTTGGACAGTGGTAGTGATATATAAGATTCTGACTAGTAGTTAGTTCTGTGTCGAAAACACTATGTGTCAGTATCCTCTGGCAATAACAAGTAATGCGGTTCCACAAGATCGTAGAGAAAATAGCAGTTAATTGAATAACAAACCCTAAGATCGATAATATTGGCAAAAAATCCCAGGCAAACATTACATAAAAAGGAATGATAAATATTTTAGGTAAGATTTGAAATTTCGAATAAAACTGCCTGAAGATGTCAAAAGAGGTTTGAATAACAGCTTGAAAATATTGTAAATACTCACTTCCGGGTTGAATATCTTCTTGTTTTATATTTTTCCTAGTTTCCTGTTGGATTTTTTCTAAAATAATATTACAATTGATTAAAGGTCGAATGCTAAATAAATATACTTTTCAATTACGAAACTGTACTTATGTTTATCTTACTATAATATGAGGGATCCATCATTGGAGCAATTGCTATAGGATACATGGCTACTCCTAAGAATCCAACCAGTCCCGTAATAAATATACGATATCTCCAACCTTTTAACAACATTTTAAAAGCTTATAAATTTGTCAGAATCGAGTATAGGTTATTATTTGTCCAAAATAGACAAATTGACAGCTATGGCAGTGCTGCCATCGTTAATAAAATAATCCCCAATGTGGGGAAAATTCCCCGACCCCTATTTCTATTTTAATTTATTGTGATTTTGTCCTGAATCCCTGAAAGTAAAAGCAATTATAAATTTTTAAACTAACTGTAACCCGGTGTAACTAACTGTAACAAAAATGACGGGACTTTTACATTTCGGTTTCTAAGGAATAAGAATTTATTTATTTTATTTAAAAAAATTCTTAAAAATTTTCTAAAAAAATTTAATTAAATTTTTGAAAAAAAAAAACGAAAAAATTAATATTATAAATAAAATGAGAAAAAAATTCCGATACCGGGAATCGAACCAGAGCTCCCCGGGGGTGGGAGTCAGATACTCTTATCACTATACAGCAGAAGATGCCTCAGGTTGTGAAGATATCGTTTATTAATCAATTGTTCGCGTCCTTGCTAAGTTTAACATAATATGTAGTCTATTTTTCAAACAACTCACACAAAAATATACAGTGGTGGCATCTTCCGTAAGTCTCGGCGTTCGAGTTTGGTTGCCCAGGAAGCCCCATCTGCGACCGTTTTTAATTTGTTTTTTTGCCATGAATTCGAACAAAATTACGGATGTTATATGAAGTTACGCGGACAGACAGATGGACGGATGGACAGACAGACAGATAACGAAATTATTATAATTGGGATTACACCAACGGTACTAGGTAATCACAAAAGAAACACTTTCACAAACAACATTCACCCTTTAGGTATAAGCCCAGATATCCCAGGCTCTGCATCATATACCCATTTAATGTCAACTGTAAAACTTGCAAATACCTACTTGCATCAACAACTTATTTATAATTAATATTTAAACAAAGCACCACGTGTAGGAGTCTACATATATTTTAACTTGTATTTATAAAAAATGACAAAGTTATTGCAAGTGTCCTGCACCTATTTATATAATAAAATGTAATATAAATAAAATATTTTTCCAAGTTAACAAATATTGGTAATTGTGAAGGTTTTTGCTGGAATATCTTTTGTTTCAATATCTTGAAAGTATACAATAGAAGTGTCAAAGTGAATATCATTGATTTTGACAAAGCGGTGTAGCCTGTAGCAGTGTAGCTCCATATTTAGGTAGATGGTGTTCAGAGAAATGATGGCTTTAATCGTTCAAACCTAAGACTTAAATAACTATCAAAAAACTCTTAAGCTTACTGAATAATGTAATTTGTGTATTCTTTTAACATTGTATTATAGTAAGAGAGTTGTAAAAATCTAACTTTTACTGGCTTATGGATTTGAGGATAAATAAATAAAAATAAAAAATGGAAGTATAAAAAATATTACTTCACTGTAAAACAAAATATATTCTTTATTAATTCTGAAAACCATACTGGAGAGAGAATCAGGCAGCATTTTCAATAAAAAAAAAACTTTTCCACTACTCAGTAGGAGTAATAGGTACATATGGATTGATTAAAAGACATGAAGCTCCCGGAAGCAAGTTTATGTTGCTGTATATTTTTTCTAAGGACAGATGAATGAAATGTTTGTACATGTGCCAGAATAATAGAAAGCGTATGAGAATTCGAAAATATATTTTCTAACATGAATAAATATTTTCTTCTTCATATAATTTCATATAATTCATATAATTCAAATAATCATATAACAACCAAGTTAGAAAAATGTCTCAATATGCTCACAGTTCTATATTTTAATTATTACTTTCAGATTTTATACTGACTAAGTAATTCCAATAACTTATTGTAAACTAGTGTAGGTGCATCTATTGCCCACAAGAAGTCCAAATGATTGAAATCTTTCATCGGCACCTCGTAATACTCGATGGGATTCTTGAGCTGTCGGTAAAGTTTCTTTGAATCTGCCATTCCTGAAAGCCAATCATTATCAGCACAAAACAAGGCTATCGGTAGAGTTATCTTGGAAACGGGATATTCCGGTGGTGTTTTCTGTCCATAAATTTTTATATTTGTTTCAGAGCCATAATCAAATTGTTGAAACTTTCCATGATTCCTTATCTCTTGAGCAAAATGCACTACGGTCCTCGTTGATGTACCCGCAGGTGTATGACTTAAAATAACTTCAAAAATTTTTTGATTGAATTCTTTCTCATCATATCCGGCAAAAAGGAACATTATGTTTAGACATACTTCGTTGCTGTAATGATTTATTTCACAAATTTCATTTCCTAACCACTTAAAAATAACATTCTGCGGAAAAAAGTCATTGGCACCTAGATACTCAGCAATCCATTCAATGTCATCAGCAAACGGAGCCAACAGCTTTATCGGGCTTCTGATTGCCGTCATGTAGGCTACAGGGGCCAGAGTAAAAGCCGCTTTCAACTTGTCATTATATTCTACACGAGTCGACAGCAGTGCAAACAGAGTTGTAGTTCCCATGGAGTGACCAATGTAAAGTATTTCATTAGTTGTATTTTTATATTTATTTACGTAATCAATCATCGCTGGTAAATCATGAACAGCACTTTCATGCCAGGTGAATTTCCAGAACGCACTGTCCTTAACAGAGAGAGTGATGTGAGCGCAGGAATATGTATTTCCTCTAAAATTCCCCATCCACACATCGTAGCCTGAATCGGCTAAAAGGTATGCAAGCCCCTTTTCTGCCCCGCTTGTAACGAAATTAGAAGAACTTCCCAAAAGTCCATGTTGCAGGAAAACAGGTTGGCGGCTGGAATCGGTGGAATTTATGCCGTGTGGAATGCGGTGCATAGTCAGCAAGTAGCCGTCTTCCGTTTTAACTGTGTGTGATTCTGCAGGATAACCATTTTTTGCTATAAGTTGAACTGTATCTAAATATGCATCCGGATCATAATTATGTCCAGTTTTTGTGTTAAAATTATCCATCTTGTTTATTCCCTCATAATTTAGTTTAGATAAATGCTCACTGAATGTACTATTAGTCCTGTAATTTCCATTTGTTATTGGTAATTGAATCAGCGGTGTAGATTCATCAATTGTATTACTAATTATGTCTTCCTGTATTTGGACATCACTGACAGATTTCGTATTGTTCCTATGTTTTGTAAAATTCCACGTTTCTTCAATTTGACAATTTATGCGTAGAAAATTAAATATTAAAAATACACTCCATGAAATCAACATTTTAAATTTTTAGACACAACAAATATTTTTTTATTAATGCTGAGAGGTGATTCACGTACAATAACAAGCTTTGGCCCAGTCAGAGATCAACTGGATAATGAGCTGAAGTAGAGAAACTAATCTAATAAAAATACTGTTACAATAATGAATCAAGTAAGAGTCATCACAGAATGATTAATTCTGCAGTGATACCAAAAAAAAGGAGTATGTCTTTTGCTAGATCTGTCATGACATAGACAAGGTTCAAAGGTTATCAAGCGTATCATAATATTGATCTAGTGGGTAGTGTGTACACATATACTCATGCAGTTAGGAGTAAGGCGACCACTCACTTTTTCTACTAAATATATTCTGAGTACTGATTTATTGAAAAATAACAAAATAAATATATTGAATAAAAAAATAATACCAATGTGGATGGAATATGTTTTAATTAATGTAAATTAATTAAAACATATACTATCATAAATAAAAGTAAATTAATGGAAGTAGGTTATGATAAGAATGAAGGCGCCAGAAGGATATGATCTATGTTAACAATTCATAGCATTATTTGTGTGCCGATACTTTAGTATTCATCTAGGCTTACTAGGGAGCAAAAAAAAAATTGCAGAGCATGAGTAGAATAGTAACTATTCTCTACAGTTATTACTATAATTAATGTTAATCATGTGATGATCAAGGCTAGGCCTAAATTATAAGTCAAAAATGTTCAAGCAATGTCCTAATATCAATAGTTATGTAGGTAAGCGACTGCATTTTTTTATCAATATTTCGAACTTATTTTCTGTAAGTAATTTATATTGAATATTAAAAATTCATTTCCTTTAACAAGTCAAACAAAATAATTAAAACCTTGTAAAAAAATTAATTTTCAATTTTCTGCAAGGTTATAATCATCTTATATTTAATCAATTTTATCAAAGCTAATTAATTGTTAATATTCAATATGATTTTAATTATAATTAAAATAAGCGATGGTCAAAACCGTTACTTTTACACATGGTATAGTTATTTGAGATCTGTACCTAATTGCATCAATCATACTGACCTACTGATAGTCATCCGTTGAATTGCGAAAAACCATTCACCAATCTCAAATAATGGTTAAGGTGTCACTGGACAAAATACCATCACAATTAGTGACCGAGGAAGGGAAGTGAGTTGATTGCAGGTAAGCCAGATTAAGGTCGAATACTAGTTGCAAGTGAGACAAGCATTTCCATCTCTCATGATTGTTACGGGTTGATTTAACTTCGATTGGAGTTTTTCTGTGTAGCCAAGGATGTAGTATTACTTAAAAAATAACTGTTAACAAACTATTTTCAATTTTCTAGTTGTGATTATTTGTTTGCAATAATTATCAGCTCAATACAGTTTTGACAACATTACCTACCTTCGACCTTTCCGTTCATTCGTCGCTCGAAGTTGGTTGGAGAAATTTGATTCAAGGCTGGCTGTGTTTTATCGCAGAGGCATCAAAAAAAATTTTTTGTTGTATGCCCTTCATTTGGAAAAAACGGACTAAACTTATGTTAACACCTATATACAATATTTTTTCATAATACAGTAGAACCTTGTTAATTCGAAATTTAAGGGACCAAAAAAAAAAATTTTGAATTAGCGGGGTTCCGCATAGGTATAAAAAAAAAATCGCAATGTGATTGCAAAATTCGCCAGAAATCATAAAACTCGTGAAAAAAGCCATTAATTTTGTGAAAAATATCTGTATTTTTGCATATTTCAAGAAATCTTTTAAAACGTAATATTTATTATGCTAATACAAAGATACCCGATATTGACATATTTGTTGTTCTTGCTTGCAAAAAAAATTGGAAATATTTTTTTCAATTTTTTTAAACTTCAAAAATCATTTCGAAAACGTAATATTTATTATGCTAATCCAAAGATCACGGCATTTCTATTACTAAGTACCCAATATCGACATACCTGCTGTTCTGCGAAAAAAAAATTAAAAATCTCAATTTTAACAATTTAAAAAAAATTCAAATTATGTGAACTAAAATGTATTGATTTATGGTGCAATGGGCTAAAAACTATTTCAAATTACGAGTTACCGGGGTTTTCGAATTATCGGGATTTTACATTTTTGGGACTTACGGGTTTGAAAAAATTCAAATTATGGCAAACTTTCAAACGAGTTCGAATTAATGGGGTTTAACTGTATTTTTTATGATTATTTATTTTTTTATGATCATTATGAAGTTTATTATGATTTCACATTATTTTATTTTTTAATGTCAGGTCACCCTAAGTGAGGTTACCTATATAAATTAACTAATATTTTGCATATAGCACTTTGCAAATGTCAGATGCTTATATTATTTGTCATATGGATGTAGATTATTGGTAATCTTAAACTGCAGACGTTGAAGAGCATGCAATTCATTCAATTCAATGCATTCAATCAATTTCAATTTTTTTTTCAAAAAAGAGATGCGAGCATGGGATGTGTGTCGCATCAATATTCTAACTACATACTTTCAAACTAAGCTAAATACTTGTGCTAAGAATATAGGACTAACTTGTTTGTGGCTCAAATCACCAACCACCAGATCAATAGCCGAGCATCATGATATTTTATTTTTCTGACAATCATTTTCAAAATATATTTATGTATTTACATTAAAATCATAATAATTACTCACCATTATTACTCATTTGATGATGTAACATCTATAAGTTGTAATATGTAATTACAAACTTGTAAATAATAGTTTATGTATTTCTTATCAAATGAAAAAATATTTTATAGATAACTATCAATTTTAAAATGATTCAAATTGTAATAGATATGTATACAAGATAGTATACCCACACACACTATATAATATCTGCAATAAATCCATTCATGTTCAGTTCCATTCCAGTGTGCACTGGTGAAGGTTGACAGGCTTCATGCACAAGTGTCGAAATTAATTTCAATAATGAAACTTTGCTTAGTAATAACCATTATTTTAAATTTATATTTAGTGAATAGCAATGCTTTAGCAATATGGCATCCAAAATACATAACAGAAATAGTAACCAATAAAACCAAAGATATAAGTGAGAGTGTTAAAGAAAAAACTGGAAGTTTTGGTAAAACAATTTACGGCTATGTAGACGAAGCAAGAAAGAAAAAAGAAGAAATACAAGACGGAATACACGGTTTTATCACAGACACAGGTCAACGTGTGTCTCGGACATTTAACGAATATTTACAGAAAGTAAAAGATACTAAAACAGAAGTGGTGGAAAGTGTTCACGTTCATATTTTAAATACAAAAATATTTACTAAATTCACACCTGAAATATATTTAGACACTGCACAATTAATAGCCAAGAACGGTTATCCCGCTGAGTCACACACAGTGAAAACCGAAGATGGATACATATTAACCTTACACCGTATTCCACACGCCAAAGCAGCTCCCGCCGGTTCTGCCGGGCACCAGGCCGTGCTGCTGCAACACGGAATTTTAGCGAGCTCATCCAACTTCGTTACCAGTGGAGCCAAGAGAGGTCTTGCGTACATCCTGGCAGAAGCCGGCTACGACGTGTGGATGGGTAACTTCAGAGGCAACACATATTCTCGCGCTCACGTCTCTCTCTGTACGAAAGATGCCGCCTTCTGGAATTTCACATGGCATGACTCCGCCATTTATGATCTGCCCGCAATGATAGATTACATTAACGTTATAAAAAAATCTAATGATTTACTTTACGTTGGACATTCCATGGGCTCCACGGCGTTATTTGCGCTACTTTCGACACGTCCGGAATACAACAGTAAGCTGAAAGCCGCGTTTTCTATGGCGCCGGTAGCGTTCATGACATCAGTGAAAAGTCCTATTAAAATGCTTGCCCCATATGCGAATAACATCGAGTGGATAGCCGAATTTTTGGGAGCTGACGAGTTTGTCCCACAAAGTATTATATTTAAATGGCTCGCAAGTTACGGTTGTGTGGTGAACCGATACAGTGAAAAAATATGCCGAAATGCTTTATTTATCCTCGCCGGTTTCGATGAGAAAGAATTTGACCAGGCAAACTTCCCCATTATATTAAGTCACACTCCTGCGGGTACTTCCACGAAAACCGTTGTACATTTTGCTCAAGAAATTAGAGACGGTGGAAGGTTTCAACGCTTCGATTATGGAGCTAAAGAAAATCTTGTACTTTATGGACAAAGCACTCCGCCAGAATATCCAATTGACAAAATAACTTTACCTATTGCCCTTATTTGTTCAGCTAATGATTGGCTAAGCAGTCTTCAAGATTCGCAGTTACTTTACGGGAAGCTCCTAAATCCCATTGAGTACTATCAGGTTCCCATGAGAGAGTTTAATCATTTGGATTTCATATGGGGCGTTGATGCTCCCACTCTTGTGTATGAAAAGCTGCTACAGTTGATGAAAAAATTTGATTCAGATCACAAAGCTCAGCAATCCTATCCTATATTTAATTTTAAATGGAGCGCAGAATTGACTTAGTTTACAAATTATGATTAAAACATTTTGTACATATTATTTTAAGTAAATTATTAATATCAATTGTAATTACGCATAAATATGATGTAAACCGATGTTGATTAGTACATGCATAAAGTGTTTTTATCTTTGACCTTAAACTCAATCTCACTTATATTACGTAGTTCAGTTTATTATAATCACAATATTATTGTAATTATGTATCGTTAAAAATTATCTAAAAACCAAAAAATATTTAAATATTTTATAAATCGATTTTCCATTTTTATGGATCTCATTGTCATCCATACATGTCATCATCGCAAATATATTATTTTAGAGTTATTAAAATAAGTTAGATAAACCGCTTGCAAAGAAAAATATATCTATTGAAAAAATATATTCCCCACCAGGGAAAATACTCAAGATCTTCCTATTGTAGCTAGACTTCTTTCCATTTAAGAAAAACAATCGAATTACATGGTAGGTGTAAGCCATGCACACGAGGCATATTGTTTTATTGTGTGTAGTACGCACAGCTTACACATACTGATTCGTCTTTCTTAAATGGAAAGAGGTATAGACTGCTTTAACCATGTCATGTTCACCTGTAGATTATTGTCAAATTTTGACCTATATGCATATATGTACGTGCAACTTTTTAATTAGACATGTATTTATTTCAGTTGTATGTTCATTAATAAATAGAAATATGGACCTGCAATGACTATTTGTTCAATAGATAAATTTTTATGTATATTTATAAATTTGTTTTAATTATCAAGAATAAAGGACATTTTTATAAATTGCAATTTTACAAACAGAACGTGGTTTCACTAAAAAACTATTTTATAATATTTTGGCAAGATTTGGATTGTAAATTACTTTTGACCTTTATTAAACATAATAATTTCATTGTCTGTCCGTCCGTAACTTTGTGTAACATCCATAACTTCATTCAATTTCCCAGCTAAAAAAACCAAATTAAACAGCCGGATCGGGAATTATTATTAATATCAAAAAACTAAGAATCTTGTGGAATATATATCTGTACAAACTACAAACATTGCTGGTATTTAAAATTAATAGATTCTACATTTAACAAATAGTTTAATGAGCTATTACATTTCCATTATAAGTTCAGGACATCTAAGGGATTATACCACCCTAGGAGAATAAAATTTAGGGGAATTTGGGAAGAAAATTGGGAATTTTTTTGAAGATTAATTATTTCAATTTTTTACTGGCACTTATTAAAGTATGTACCTACATATAAACAATCATTTATTGTAAAATTTTTGAAAAAAAAAACATAAAGACCATGTCATGTTTATTTCTGTGGAGCTCCTCCTTTGTGACTATCATACAACCTTCCCCGGTACATGTTTGTTAACAACAGAAAAGAAAATCAGGTACTTATTAAGAAATGAAATATTTACGATGTAGCATATCCCATTCGGAAAAAAAACTTTTTTTGTAAAATAGACATGATTACAGATTTTGAAATAACCTTCTATAATGAAGGTACACGTCCACTATTACCGAAAATAACATTATTTTAGTAATAAAATAAGTTTTTATGCAAATAATTGCATTATTATTATTTACATATTTTTAATTTTGCGCAAAAACGCCCGCAGCTCTCATTTCGTCTATGTGATGTCAAGCCTCAGTAAACATTGCATTGTGTCTATGGCAACGGTTCAAAGACACAGTGATGGGTACTGAGGCGTGACATCATTCGCTCTGACCGGTGTTTCAGTTAAAATGGCGGATTGCACAATTTTATACTTTTATTTTATTGAAAATCTTATTAATCTCAATGTGTATATTAAAACTGGATCATTTTTTAGAATCCTTTCAAAATATTTTCTTCTCTAAAATCACTTATTCTTTAATTCTTTAATACTGTCATGATGCCTATTGTGAGCAATTTGAAAAAAAAAATTAAATAAAAAAAATGGTTTATTGGAATAAAAAATCCATATTCATCATTGAAAATAAGTAGATGATCTTCTTTTCTGTCTCGATCGAGCTTGCCATGTGGAAAGTTGCATTATCAGTCATGGAGGAGGAGCTCCACAGAAGCATAGACATAAAGTGACCATTTTTTTTCAAAAATGTTTTTATAAATGGTTTAATATGTACCTTAATAAGTACCAATAAAAAAAATCACGTCTTTGTAAAAAATGTGTCTAAATTTTACATTCCCAGGGTGATGAAATCTCTTAAACATGAGGCAGGTTGGGTATCATCAAAATTAAAGATGTAGGTACTCCTCATCACAATTTACTTGAATTTTAATAAACACATTAATTAAATTGTCAAGGACATGAATTAAATCATTTGTTCCTCCGAATAGTTTAACAGTACGTATATATAAATTATTTAACATTTATGATATGAAATTATTATCATTTTCACAACCAAGAGTCATTCAACTATACAAAGCCATAACTTTGCAACGTACACTATCAAAAACCGGTCTTGTGGTTTCTTCCATAATGTTGGTAATAAATTCTTCAGTCAGTGCATTGTACTCTTGTTTACCTAAAAAAAAACTTTTATTAGTCATCATTGTTTAAAAAAAATGTACAGATTTTTAACATTGCAACACTGCAAGAACTTCGAGACTATTACTTTGTTATTCGTTCAAGCAATGTGGGTGTGTGTAGTTTGGCTAGCAGACCCATAATTACTAATCTATAAATCTTCTGCTGAGCCAACCATCATCGCCAAGTAATCCAAGATTTCTATATATAATGTGCGGCTTGTTGACGCATTTCATTAGAAGGAAAAATAAAAATAAATATCGCTTATTATACGCACATAGTTAGTGAATTTGATATCAAGCCAAATTTGTAATCCCAAAATTTTGGGATATGGATTTGTTTTTTGATTTTTTTTATTCAGCTTTCTATTGAGTATTTTTAATATAGTTATATTTTTTCTAACTAACCATCACGCCGCTTCGCCGCAGGGGTAGGCCGAGAAGATAGAACACCACATTCTTCTATCTTGGCACACCACTTTTGCTTCGGCTACATTCATACATCTTCTCATGCATGCTCTACGGTTATTGAAGCTTTTAATAGGGCCGTCCTCCAATATTTGTTGTATCTGATTGTGCCAGGTCTCGTGGACGCCCTCTGTCTTCCAAACTTGCCACATATACTTTCTTAACCTTCCTTTCCTCGCTCGTACGTTCCATGTGACCAAGCCATCTCAGCGATCCTTTCTTTATTCTATCTACTACGCTAAAGCCGGCATTGTATTCACTTCTAATTTGTTCATACTTCACTCTATCGGCCAGAGATTTTCCACACATGCGCCTTGGTGACTGCATTTCCACTTCAGTCCAGTTACATTCCATTTTTAGCAATTCCTTCTCTTTTACTTATATTTACATTACATTCCCACTTACATTCCATTTTTACCAAGTCTGCACTTCCATATATTAAAATTGGCACCAGAACTCTATTATGAACTGCTAAGCTTGCTCGTGCGATATTTTTTTTATTATTTTATTAATATTTAAGTTTACATAATATTTTACATACATGATACACATTATTTGTTTACATTCCGATCAGCCATAATATTTTTATTTTTGTTTATACAGTAAAACTTTGTTAATTCAAAATTTAAGGGACCAAAAAAAACATTTCAAATTATGTGGAACCCCGTTAGTTCCAAATTATAGGTGCAAAAAAATTGCGATGCGAATTTAATTTTGTGAAAAACGTCTGTATTTTTACATATTTCAAGAAATCATTTCGAAAACGCAATTTATTATGCTAGTACTAAGATTAATCTACTTGAAATTAACATTTTGGGACTTAATAGTTTGAAATTTCAAAGTATTGTTTTATTGTATTTTTAAAGTTTCATAAGTAATTAACAGACTGAAAAATCACACAGTTTATGTTTTTTGGTAAAATTTGAAGTAATTTGGAAAGACTGAAAACTGGTTTTTTTTTCATAATTGGTACATAGTACTTAAAATATTATATATATTCCTTTCTCTCCCACTCCTATGTTTTATTTTCTAAACTCTCTAATAGTGCAGCAACTAGTATTAAAAAAGTGAAAATTTGTAAGATAATCCTCGTCCCATTTTATACACATATGTAACACATTGTTTACTAAAATTGTACTTACTTCTGACTGGAAAATGACCAGAAAACTCGCATATAGCTAAACCAATTCCAGATAAATCTTTAATTCCAAAAGAACTTCTTCTCGCCCATACAAAAATTCTCAACGTCATTTCAGTGGAACCGTCCAGAGAGTCCCCGTACATCATGTACAGGTTATGGGCAATGTTATTGTCCATCAAGTAAGATGTTAATTTATACACGTGCAAACAAACATCTTCTATCTCATCCTTTGTCTTTATTTGGAAGCAAAATCCTTGTGCCGGATAGTCGTCTTCTAAACTGTATACAGGACCCATCAACTGATGGCATTTCTAAAAAGAATGTAATTAAATTAATGTAAATTCAAAATATTCCAAATTAGGAATTATACAGCAGAATGTAAAATAAAAATGTTTACAGCAATGTTTGAGAGATTGAGAGAAAACACACCATTGATTACAGCAATCGACACTGATTGATTACAGAAATAAATTTAACATCTAACCGCAGCAACTAAATTATTTTATAGATTTTTGCATATTCCACCAGTCAAACAATGCACTTTTGTAAAAATCTACGCTTTAAACGAACTAAAACTATAAATTAAGTTGATACTTGATACGGTCCTTACACATGTTGGATGATTACATGTTGACTAAATGAATTTACGAAAAATCTGCGATGATACAGTAGCCGGCAAACATCTTGAAATTTTACGGCGTAGTGGGGGGAAGTTTGCACATGTATCATTCCACCAAAGAGACCCAAATTTTGTCTTCTGCGCATTCCCCCACTACGCCAAAAAATTTCAAGAAGTTTGCCGGCAACTGTACCGTTATGATTATTCTAGCTGCTGTTTAAACATTAAAATTCTAAACACTTGTTAAAAAAATGCGTTTAAAGGATTCTCTAAATATGATTTGAAATGTAAGATTGCAATTTATAAAACTGCTAAAATGGAAGAAAATTAACAGCCAATAAAATTAACATATGGGAGAAGAAATAGAGATACCTTAAAAGTGTTTCCTAACAATTTCAGTATTAGAAAAAAGTAATTATTTTTCGTGACAGATTTTAAAGGAATAGCTTCATAATTCTGGGGTTGGTAAATGGGGTAAATGGATCAACACTTACAACTGTTTCAACAGGAAGTCTTCGGTTCACAATCAACAGGTGATAGTGCAAATGATTCACTGACGCCATTGCACACAAGCTGTTGAAGCCGATTCTCAGGTCCCTAAAATCAAATATGTACATTACATTAAATAACCCGGTAAATAATGAATAATTTTAACATCAATTTGAGTTGTAAACTTTAAGTACATCTGATCACAATCTAACCAAAATATTTTTGAAGTTATTTTGGACAATGGTGCATGAATATAGAATGACAATCTCTAAAATAGAATTTATGGGATTCAAGGACGTATATCAACGTACGCCGCAGATGTGTCACCAAAATGGGGTTTCATAATTATTTTGTCTGGCATCCCACTTCGTACTTGTACACGAAAGATTAGACTGTCCGTGTTCTACGATCCGATGTTCTGTCTGATGGATGAATTGTAATCTACCCTGCAGCAGTTAACATTAAATAAATCATCACTGTTCCAAATCATTGCAAAAAAGTTTTTTATGAAGATTTGGAATGATTCTTTTTGAAAAATTGAATATGAAAAAATTTTTTTTTACTTATATTAACACATCTCGTATGGGAAAGCCATTAATACACGTTCACTTGACTAGGGGTAGACCCTAGTCAAGTGAAGGTGCAGGATGGGTATTAATATCTTTTACTTTTTGTAAACTTTTTGTTAATTGCAAAAAAAGTAATAAAACTCAAATCATTTTATTTGGGTACCATATTTCATCATATAAGTCAGATGTCAATTCACTATAATACAGCAATATCTGGGAAGATGCCTAATAATATTAATTATTACCTATTGCAAGGTCCGAAACGTTGGCCACAGAACACAGAATATCCCAGAAAACTACACACAGAAGATTTTGAACGGCCGTGAAAACCTTTTAATATGGCATTTCTAAATGTTCAAAAAGAAATGTTCAACTATAGAAAAAGTCATCCATTAAACATTTTAAATGCTTTCATAGCTACCTGTTATAACTAAGGAACATGATATGCGTCGCCAGAATCAAGCTCTTCGGAGTTATAACCTGTGGGAGACAGTCTTCCAGATTCGGACACAGTAAACTATGTCCATAACATATTGGACTGGAATTTACTATCAACAAATCCCTCGGAGGTTCTGAAATAATTAAAATACATATGTAATGTATTTTTAAAACTTGCATAAAAAATCTTTTTTAACGAAGAATCACATTTTTCAACTACTAATATTGATATTTAACAGATTATACGGATACAACACACATATTAAACATTTCCTTTAGATATTGTACTCCTGCAACAACAAGGCATTTAGTTCAAGCTGAGATATTGAGTGTCAAAAATCTTAAATATTCAATTTCAATTTCTCACTATCACCAATGAGGCGAAATTTTTATAAAAATGCTGCTATGTAATGTGGAAATTATAATAAAATAAAACTAATTCTGATTTCGGGCACATATTATAATGTAACTCATACATATTATTTGTACACAAATCTAGTCATTGTTTAAAAAGAATGTTCTTAGGTTTTCACGGCCACTCAGAATCTTCACGTTTGTGTTTACTGGGGTATTATGCCGTGTTGTTACGACCTTTCGGGCCGACGTTTCGGATCCCATTGCAGGGTCCAACATCAGCCCTGATGATCGGCTGATGTTGGACCCTGCAATGGGATCCGAATGCTGGGTCGGCCCGAAAGGTCGTAACAACACGGCATAATACCCCAGTAAACACAAACGTGAAGATTGTTTAAAAAGGTTTAAAATACTTACCAGCTTACAAGTACCATTAATTTTGACGTGATTGTAAGAGAAAATTATTGTAAGCATTTTAGTTAGAAAAAAAAAACAATTTTGATCTAAGGATCAGATCTTGTTGTTGAGGTTACAATATATCAACTTATATATCACACAATATATATAAAAAAAATAATGCTTTTTGAGATGAAGAAAATTTAATAAAAAAAATTATTTTAACTCTTTTTTCTTCAATCTTCAGTGATATTTAGTAAGCAATATATTTATTTTAATATGTAAGTTGGTCGCTGCTCATAATTACACAAAACTGCAGAAAGCTAGAATATTTCCCAAAATAAAAGCGAACAAAACAGAATCCAAATCTTAAATATTTTAAAATATCTGATATTTATTATTTTTCGTGATGAAGACAAATTACATTTTTTAAATCCTACAAAAAGATTGCCCTCATGCATTGGAGTAAATGTGTTGTATGGAAAGAAAGCAAACTTACTAACGAGTGACGGAAGGGCTTCCATGATGATTAGGAATGTATAACTGCCCTTTGGCGGCCATTTGCTTTATTTCAAAAATGCATTCAGACTGAGATATTTTAGTGAAGTTAAATTTATCAGGGTTAAACCCTTGTTTAACGGAATGTATCTCTTCTGGTTTACGTCGTTTACTGGATCTATCTGGATTAAGCTAAAATAAATTACAGAATTGGATTATTTATTGACTAGGCATTAACTTTGTGGAATGACATGATTATTTATATATAAATAAAAGACTTGTATAAGACCACTTTTATATACGACTAGTTTCGAGAACTACAGATGTTCTCATCTACAGGTGAGAATATAAACTATAAACTCTATTTTATATAAAGTTATATTCTCACCTGTAGATGAGAACGTATGTAATTCTCAAAACTAGTCGTGTATAACATAAACTCAAAAGTGGTCTTATACAAGTATTTTATTTATATATTAATACAGAATTGGAATTAATAAATAATTAAATTTCTTATACCTTGACAAAATTGAATTTAGGTATATAATGAAATATCATGTCCTTATGGTTTTACAAAGTGCATATTATGATTA
This sequence comes from Agrypnia vestita, assembly GCA_016648135.1. NCBI lineage: Eukaryota > Metazoa > Arthropoda > Insecta > Trichoptera > Phryganeidae > Agrypnia > Agrypnia vestita. The sequence continues at coordinate 32,284 of JADDOH010023189.1, read as the reverse complement.
TCCTGGCTAATTATTTAAGAATAGATAACAATCTGAAAGTGACAGAGATAAATAAATCTTTCAGTTCCATTCTGGAGTAAGTATTACATTTTAATGCAAAAGACATATATGCAGAACTACAAAAACATAATCAATATTAAAAAAGTTATAGTGATAAAACACTTGTCTCATGATCAAGTGGTCGGGAGATCACAAAATTAGTCCTGTTTCCACAGCAAAAGCATTTACCTCAATAGCTCAAATATAACGCAATGTTTTATTTTAAATGGTAAAAAAGAGCAGTTGCATTAAATTCACAGACTAACAAGTAATCACAAATAGACCTGCCGTCAGTTTCCCAAAACCGCAGCTGGTGGTTTCAATTTTGTTTTCAATGTGCGATTTACTGCTCTTTAACAAGATTTTGATTTGCCATCAAATACTGGTAATTATAGCAGTTCTGAATAAAAATGCACTTTATGTAATGCAAAATGTAATTAAATATTTAGGTATGTTTTTTAGTATTCAATTGTGCTGAGTTTCTTTTCTTTTTAATCCTCAAATTGAATTTGAGGCCGCTTTATATTCAGGCTACGGTACTCTTTTGTTTAAAAATTATGATTTAACAAGTATTCTGTGCACGCTAATCAATTTATTTAAAAATTGTGAAAATTTAGACATTATAAAAAAAATTAATGGAAAACATAGTGATAATCTCACCTGCAAAAGAAATCCATATTTGCCAGATAAAACTTTTTCATCTTGTATAGCGAGTTTATAGCGGAAGACGCCGGGTACAGCGTGGAGTTCGGTCCATTTGTCAGTATACACCTTATCGAAAATTTTATCCTTGCCGACGCACTCGAATAAATCTTGACGTAAGTTGGAATCTTGATATAGAAACATTTGGAACGTGTACGATTTTTGCGTTGTCAGCGAATATAATGTTGTATTATAACGTTGTTATATTATTCACAAGTCGTAATAAAACGGCAAAATCATAAGTTACAAATAAAATTAATCACAATTGTATACGAATTGTAGCAGTTTATATACTAATACTAATTATATTCAAACGACTGCGCGAAACAAGACAATTGAAGGAAAGAGAATATAAATGACAATGACAGATGACAGCCGATAGATAGCCCATAGATAAGAGAGTGTACGCCACGTGTACGCTCTTACTCAAACGAAGGGCACAGTGGTCAGATAAAGTCACATGTAATATATATGGTCGTATTCTGAATATAGCAATATAGTTATTTCCGTATCTTGGCAGTTATTGTTTATGCCATCAATTTTAATTTTTTAAGTTTGACAGGTTTGAAATTAATGAATTCAATCAACCAGAAAACTCTAAAACGTTAAGTTATTCACAATTTGTGAACAACTTAACATTTGTTTGTAGAGCTTTCCAGTTGATTAAATTCATTGATTTCAAACCTATCAATCTTAAAACATCAACATTTATGGCATTACAATGTTATAAAATAAGCTTCAAGCTACCGAAATAGTAATATTGCTATTTTCAGAATATAGCCGATAATCATCCGTATTCTGAAAATAACAATGTCTGGATCTTTAAGATCTTTATCCCAACACTTAATAGACGACAATAAAAATTAAAAATGTCCAGAGCGGATTTTGTAATTCTACGGCTCAAATACACTGTATTAAAAGATGATATAAGAAAGATTGTTTCTTACAAACGTATTCATTTCTTCATCCACAGCGTCCTGATGAAATATTCGGCGTTACCGCGTATTCAAATCTTCCCATCTTGACATTTGACAGATATGTCTGGATCTTTAAGATCTTTATCCCAACACTTAATAGACGATAATAAAAATTAAAAATAAACGAGACATAGCTTTACGTCGGTGTTTGTTTCTGTAATTTTCTACATGAGATAGATATAGAGGGAGGGAGAAATATGTAAATTGTTATCTGTCAAATGTCAAGATGGGAAGATTTGAATACGCGGTAACGCCGAATATTTCATCAGGACGCTGTGGATGAAGATATGAATACGTTTGTAAGAAACAATCTTTCTTATATCATCTTTTAATACAGTGTATTTGAGACGTAGAATTCCAAAATCCGCTCTGGACATTTTTAATTTTTATTATCGTCTATTAAGTGTTGGGATAAAGATCTTAAAGATCCAGACATTGTTATTTTCAGAATCGGGCCGAATATTACTTAAAATCCAAATTATCTACAATCTACATTATAAAAATCAGATAAATTTCGTCAGTGTGTGGACGTGTTTCTTTATGTACATAATTTTCCTTAGGTCTAATATTTTCTATCAGCTGTCATTTTGACACATACGGCCCGATTCTGAAAATAACAATGTCTGGATCTCTAAGATCTTTATCCCAACACTTAATTGACGATAATAAAAATTAAAAATGTCCAGAGCGGATTTGTAATTCTACGGCTCAAATACACTGTATTAAAAGATGATATAAGAAAGATTGTTTCTTACAAACGTATTAATTTTTTCATCCACAGCGTCCAGATGAAATAAACTTGTCATGACCGCGTTCGGCGTAACCGCGCATTCAAATCTTCCCATCCTGACATTTGACAGATATGTCTGGATCTTTAAGATCTTTATCCCAACACTTAATAGACGATAATTAAAATTAAAAATAAACGAGACATAGCTTTATGTCGGTGTTTGTTTCTGTAAGTTTCTACATGAGATAGATATAGAGGGAGGGAGAAGGATGTAAATTGTTATCTTTCAAATGTCAAGATGGGAAGATTTGAATACGCGGTAACACGGTCATGACAAGTTTAGCCATTATATTTCATCTGGACGCTGTGGATGAAAAAATTAATACGTTTGTAAGAAACAATCTTTCTTATATCATCTTTTAATACAGTGTATTTGAGCCGTAGAATTACAAAATCCGCTTTGGACATTTTTAATTTTTATTATCGTCTATTAAGTGTTGGGATAAAGATCTTAAAGATCCAGACATTGTTATTTTCAGAATACGGATGATTATCAGGCTGATAAATGAGCTTAACCGAGATATATCAACTAGGTAAATTTTTAGAAAAAAATAATCGATGCCTGATTAAAATAACTGGAGTTCAATAAATCCAGTACATCCGATTTATTCATTTACAGTTAAATTTTTCAATGGAGAATGGTCTCGAGATCTCCTGATCACGATAGAAAAAGTTTCTTGAAATTATTGATAAGTTATTAAAAAGAATTGGTTAATTAATTTGTTTAGAAAGTCTGTGATATTTAAGCAGATCCCAGCTATCCATTTCACTAAGACTTACTCACTATAGGTACTGTTATATTTGCATGTAGTAACATAAAACCATAAGCTAACTAGAAATTAACACTAAACTGCAAAATTATTGAATACTATATTTTATAAAAGAATTTATTTAGGTTTAGTTTATAAGCGACGTCTTGGTGGAATCCAAAATAATCTACAGTATGAAGATTACTGGTCGATAAATATAGCACATCACAAATTTACAACAGTAAAATTTAGTTTCGATAAGTCACAATCTTAAGGTGAATGGTAATAATATCAGCTTTTATTTTTGCTGTATAAAAGTACATCAATATTTTATTCTTAATTAAAAATTAAGTAAAAAAAGAACTATATCATCGAAAAACTCAATCGTCAATAGATTTTCAAAAATATATTACATATCTCAGAATGAAAAATATTTATGCAATAAATTTATTGAAAAGCGGTTAAATCAATTTTTAATACACATTTGATATTTGGATCAATAACAATCGATTTGAATGTACTATTTTAATGTTTATTGAGATTTCTTTAACACTTTAAATTATTCTAATAGTTAAATTGTTATAATGATAGCAAATATTATATATTTTAAATCTCCAAAATAACAAAAATGACATTTATTGTTGAATCATTACATATTATTTATTGGGCAATTTTTGCATTAAAATTGATTTATTTTCACATAAAACTCTGAATAAATGGTAAAAAATATTATTCGTAAAATTGAATCATGAATTCTTTTGTCTCCTGCAATAACAAACTTTACTGTATGAAATTATGTGCCCGTAAAAAACACTTATTTAGAACATAATTGTTTTCTTCAATAAGTGATAGTATTTGTATTCTATTATTTTTTATATTATTCTAGTATTTATTTTCTTCAATAAATGATATGTATCTTCAAAATGATAAATTCACAGTTTACATAATACTATAATTGATTATAAGCTTACCCCTGCAATTTTATCCCTATCTCCTCTAATATAATAGTACTTGCCTGATCAGTTAATAATTTTTCCTACGTGACATCCGTGACATTTCATTTGACATCTCAGATTCTTTTGTAGCAAACTTCAAGAATACCTTAAACACATGAAACATTTTATCGAAGTAAATATTTAAAACCATAATATTGATCATGTTTCTCTGAAATCATCTAATTTTTACCTTATATTTTAACCGAACTGTTTATCTTTTTCAGATATCGGCCAAGGTAGCGGGAAGACATTTATTAATATTCCTAATACCTCGGCCCGCATCCTAAAATTGACCCAACTTCAATAATTGATCAGGCGACAATAAAAAGATAAAATGTCAACACCATTTGAGATCGCCGAGCTTTTCAACATTCTAGAATCTAACAGAACCCAAGATGTCAATGATATTAAAGCGAAGTTTGCGGAAATGTTCAACACCATCAGGGATAGTTGGTTAATTAACGGTCTTATAGATTACTACCAAAGCACGGGCTCGATGAGAGCTGTCGATATTCTCATAAAGGCTCCTAAACCTCACGATAAACATCTGTTAGACAAACTGGGAGAAGGTCTACGGAGCAACTGGCGTTGTGATTCTCTCGAGCTGTTGGGACATGTAGTTCGCCGGCAACCTCTCTGGCTACACGAAATCACGAAGCACTCTATCTTTAAGGATCTCCTAAATTTACTGAAGCATGAGAGAGAAATTGTGCCTCTGATGAGTGGGCTTCTGGTGCTGATCACGTTGCTGCCTATGATTCCAACTCTGATTAGTCCGTTTTTTCAAGAAATTTTTGATGTATTTGGCCGTCTGGCAGCGTGGGAGAGCCATCGGGGCTCGGAGCAAACGGACGGATATAAGGAACACTTGCAGTTAGGCCTATACGGACTTTTTCAAAATCTCTACGGTATGTACCCCTGTAATTTCATTGATTACTTGAGAAGGGAATACAGTAAAAGAGAAAATGTAGAAATCTTTACGCACACTGTGAGACCCATGCTGGAAACTGTTAAAGTCCATCCTTTATTAATCACTGCATCTAAGAATGCCGAAACTGATAAATCCAGATGGAAGAAAATGGAACACCACGACGTTCTCATAGAATGTAGAAGATTCTCAGCTGAAGGTACGCACAAGCAGAGAGACTCTGACGATACATGCTTTAGGTCACGTTGCGGTACCGATGTGTCTAGTCTCTTGAGTTCTGTATCTTCTCATATTCAAACATCAAAATCTTCAAATTCCACACCAAATCTTACAGAATCACAGACTCTCACTAAAACCACAATCACCACAATGCCTTCAGAACCTCCACCGGGAGCCGTGATCACCATGAAGTACGAAAACCTGGAACCGGGCTCGTGGTTTTCTCTTTCGGAAGCATGCGGCGCTAGTTCGGCAGCGACGCCTTCGGCCCCTCAGACTCCTCTCCCTCTACCCTTTCAAGACACGCCAGTATCTTACACGCCCATCTCTCAAATCCCGGTATCGGTGAAACAGCATGACAGCGGTTCCCCCCCCGAAGCGGCTATCGAGGCTACACCGGAAAACACACCCATCAAAGACATGAGACAGAGATTTAACTTCCCGAGCAACTCTCCTGTGGTGCGCGCCTTAAGTTCCCGCCTGACCCAACCGCAGTCGCACCAGCAGTTCCAACCCCATCCTCTTCTCACCTCCTCACATTCGCAACCGCCTTCCCCTTTAAAGAAAGAGCCATCCCCATTTAGCAGAATGTCATCCGTCGAGGGCAACCACACAATGGAAGGTCCAGAACATCGCAAAGATGCTTTTTATTCGCAACACAAACTGAGTCGTGTCTTGCATGATAGGTCTCAACAGACTACCGATGGTTTTTCATCTTCTATACCTTCACCTCACAAGCTGAACTCCGGTAGTCCGCTTAAGAAAATATCGATAAAAGATAGCGGAAGTCTAGCGGGCTTCGTTCCCAGTGTTCCCAATTCACCCGTTCCTCTAGGAGCCGCGGCACCTGTGTCCGGCTCCACCGACTGGCCCTTGGCTAAACCTAGACCTCATAAAGATGGAGTGCCATTTGACGTCTTGAATGTGAAAGAAAGTATTATAAACCTTCCTCTCCTGTCGAGCGCTGTGGAAAATTTGAGAGATGACAAAGAAATAATAGAACTCAGTAAAAGAGGCGAAGTTATGCGGAGTACGTCTATTGTTCGCGATGCCCACATTATTTTTGCTGAATCCGAGTTAAAGTTTCGCGGAGGAAGTCGTATCCAACAAGACACGGACAGTCACGAGGAGGGGGAGGAGAACTGGGCCGAGGAGGATGCGGCATGCGAGGGAGAGGATGTCAACTGCAGTGATAAAAAGCACGGCTTGCATATGCCTACCTCCACCTCCATGCTAGACTTTGCTCGTCGAGTCACCAGACCTCGCTTCTACAGTCAGTGTGTCACCGAAACGGTGACTACCTCCGCTACCAGATTAGGTGCAGACGGGAACGCGGAATTCGATAAGCATATTCATATCAATCTCCGGAAAGCTATGTCGTGCCCTAATATTAAAACAGATAACTTGCACGAGAAATTATTAAAAAAAAATAGTAAACAAAAAGACAAATATGTTAAAGAGTTTTTTGAAAAACAACCGGCTGTGGCATTTGAGAACGGAAACTTAACATCCTTGGACCGTCGAGATAACACCAAGTGTGAAGAAACGCAAACTGTTGATGTTTGGCCGATGGCGTATGAGCATTTATTTATTGATATCTTGCAAAATGAAGAGAAGAATCCGGTGAAATGCACACCCTACAACCAGGTTGACAGGTACATAGAAATATTATCACAAAAAATGCACAATGATTCTACTAACAAAAAGTCTCCGAAAGATGAAGCCGATCACCTCCGGCAACAGTTACAACTCTTGCAGTTGGAGTTGTTGTACGAGAGACACAGAAGAGAAGTTCACGCTGTTCGCAACAGAAGGCTTTTTGGAAGATCTCGCAAGAATCGGGCAGCTGAAGAACAAAATCAGGCTTTAAAACAACAAATCAGTACGTTTCAACTTGAAATAGAGGACCTTCGGCAACAAGTTAGTAGGCAAAATCAAAACATACAAGTCATGGATCTGAAAAATATTGAAAATAACAAGTATTGGCAACACCAAATATATTTGCGCGAGTGCGAGGTCATGAGTGAGCGTCAAGAGAAAGAAAAGTTTTCTGCTCAGTTGCTCGAGCAGCAGAACATATCCAACGAAACATCTGCCGATGTCCAACATCTTCACGCTGCACTGTTCGATGTTTCCCAGCAGTTAAACCGCGCAAACCAGAAGTCAGAAATGTGCGACCGCCTTGTGGAGTGTATTAAAAGAATGCAACGGAAGCTCGTCATGTACGGTGAAAAAGATGCGCGTTACAGTTGCTTGAGTATGTTGCCAACCAAGGCAGACATGCTCGTCAACAAACTGACGCAGCAGTACAAGGAACAGTTGGTCACTGCGCAAGCATCCCTACAAGCGCAAACTTCCAAAATGGAATATTACCAAGCGAGAGAGGTGGATCTGGAAGCGATGGTATCTAGTAAAGAACAGGTCGCCCAGGAGTTGAAAAAACAGTTGAGACTTGTTAAGGAAGAATACAGTGAACGACTGAAGGCTGTGGAAGACAAATACCAAAGTGTTAAAAGAATAAATCAGCGCTTGGAGGCGCATTGTCTAGAATTACTTCAAAGGATACCTCAATCACCGCAGACCATATCCAGAGATCTGACATCAGGTTTTAGTCCTCAGAGTTCACCTCTATCTGCTTCTTTAGCCTCCTCTGAAGGCCACGCCCCTCTACTCTCTTCTCGAGTCGACGAAATAAGAAATCTTCAAGTTATTGTTAACGCGCACGAAACTATTGAAGAATCTACTTCAAATAATTCTGTTAACAATTCTAATTTTGAAGACGACAACCACCACTGACTGATTTCCGATAAGAAATATTGTTAATTACGTGCTTATGTCAAAATTGTCCTTCCAAATATGATAAATGAGTTAATGTGTTGAAAGTTTATTGAAATCGTAATAATAATTTTATTTTTATTGTTGGTAATACTTTGCACCGCCTTTTCTTTGATTCAATAGGTGTTTAAGATGGTTTTAGCATATTTTTTATACTATAATGCAAATAATAATTTGAAGTCTTTTGTTACAAAAGTATTTTAAACTAAATATTTTACCATGAACACTGCATTTGTATGCTCTTGATTTACAGTTTGCTGTGCCAGTACATTTTATCAAAGGAAAAATTCATGTTTGATTTATAAATTTTGTAAAAATGTGGCAAATTGTTTTTATTTTCATCAGCTTGTTTGATAAACTTGTCTTTTGTTTTTACGATATTTTTTAAATGTATGTTACACCCCTGATCTAGATAACACAATGACTGATAGAAATCTTACTGCTTTATGGCGATAAAACATTAATTCTATTAAAATATTAATATTTACTGCAATGTTTGGGAAAGTTATAATGTCAACTTGTAATTATGAAATATATATTGCTTGCAAAAATGCTTGTTTTATTAATTTATTAGTTTTCTACTGGTGCGCCATTATTTTATTTTGTGTTCATGCTATTTTCTTTGCTACGTGGTATTATGGCTCGCTCTCACCTTTGTTTAAATCATTTTATAAACAAGATTAATAAAGCTTTGTTTAGACATTGTGGATATGTGTGAGCAGATGTTGGGTAACGGAGGCACATGACACAAATGTTGAAGATAATATGAATTAAAATCGTAGTTGAATACAGGATGGACTGCTCTTTTTTAAATTAAAAAAAAATTAATAATCTTGATTTTAAATCAGTACTACAGTATGAGAAATAAGACTATTTTATACATTATTTATTGCAGGTGCATATAATAAAAGTTTCCCCACCAATTACGCCTAATGTAATGGTTACCAAACTTTTTGATATACATCGCTCCTGGTGTATCAAAATTTTTCTACATCTTCCCAATTGGGCATAGTTATGCAGAAAGCATCCAACCCACAAAATGCTAAAAATGAGTTATGTATCGGTTTGGAAAGCTCAATACGATATCTTTATATGCTGAAAACGTCCAAGCTCTAAGTGCTATAGTTTTTTGTAATTTCAATATTTTCTAACCCACATCACGGCCATCACCATTAATTAACTCCTAAACTCAAAATTTGTGGTTCCACTGCTGCTTTGAATTTCTAAGTCCTTAGTAAAAGAAAATATGGATTAAAAACACTCAGCGGTATACTCATTAATCTCATTATGCAATTTTTTAATTATATATTACCGCATGACAATAATTTTGTAGAAAACATCTAGGGAGGTTTAACGTTTTCTGTGCCTCAGATAATACTTTTTACTTCATTCTTTATCAAATTCACAGAACATAGAAAAAATAAGTTCTGTTTTTCTTACATTTAGACATTTTGTAGAAAGAATCCAACCTGTGAAACGCGTCACATATTTGTAAATAAAAGTTTTATTCTTATAATTACATTATAAAAAAACATGTCTCCAATTATTGACGTATTATAATATAGACACGTTATTCCCATACTAGCCGGCTTTCATATGTAGAAAATATTGCATCAGAGTAGACAACAAATCACATAATCAAGTAATCACGTAAAAATCAGGTAATTTGAAGTCACGGTGACTAAAATAACATACTCATTCTTACAATAGTGTACAATACTCTCTTCCTTTTTCCCCGGGCCTTTTTTTCAGCATTGCGTCGCGCCCGATCACAACGAAGGTCCGTTCAATAACGAATGCAAGAAAGGCAATAATTACCTTACTTTTGAGTCGCCAAGATTTCACGCTTGTAACGTATCTACAGTTTATTATATCATTGTATCCAATGAGCTCTGTGCAAAAATTATGCAATAATTAATTAAATATCGATATTAGGTTTTTGTAGGTTTAAATTTTTAGATGTCATTTTCTCAGTTCCATGTGTTTTGGGTGGGATGCTTTCTGCATATCTACGTCCAATTGTCCCTCTGTAGAATTCTCATCCATGTGAACTTGTCTATGTTGTCTCATTTCAAACCAAATGTTCAAAATCAGACAAAGTAGTTTTGATCTATATTTTAATTCCATTAAGTTAAATATAGTATTGCAACTTCTCCATTGATGCACGGTGTGTGATCTATCAATATAGGGAACCCTGACAGACATGATAAATGGAGGTGGCCATATGCTCCCTAATGACATCAGCATGACTCACTTAGCGCTAGAGGCCTCTCTCTGATGACATACATGGCAGAGGCGTACGCTAACAATCGTAAGTGCGAGCGGTCGTTAAACATAATGGTGACTTTTTATATAAACGCATTCAGCAAGTTAGTAGATTCGCATTGACAGTATAAAAAAATCCTTCCTGTGATACCTGTAAATCTAGTATTTTAATATACGGGATGCCTCGTAGCTAGTAACAAAAACTTCAGGGAGTCTTCCTCGTTTATTTTCGAATAAAAAACATTCTTTACAATTTTGGTGAAATGTCAACAGTTGTGGAGATAAGCGACATCAAAGTTTGCATTTTTTTCAATATTCATGATATTTTCTGTAAAACGTTGCACCATATCACTGCAGTAACTTATAAGGAACATTAAAAATTCTTTTGCTTTTAAGTCAAATAAAATGACAAAAAGTTTACAAAAAAATATTTTTCAAATTTTTGTAGAGTTTTAATCGTTTAATTTAACTTGTATTGAAGCGAATAATTTTTTAACATTCAATAATATAAATTACCTACTTTCGTGATAATCTAACGTTTTACAAAAGATAATCCAGACATGTTGCAAAAAATCAAACTTTGATATAGCTTATCTTTGTAACTGTCGATATTTCACCCAAAATGTGAAGAATGTTTTCTATTCAAAATTGAATGAAGAAGACTCCCGAAGTTTTTGTTACTAGCTACTGGACACCGTATATTATTCTTAAACTTTTAAAATAATTTATAAGATTACATTTTAATTAAATGTAGGAATGGAGGAGATAAGGAAAAAATTAAGTAATGAAATTGTTTAAATTATTTTAGCAGTGTTCATTTAATAATTAATAATTGACTATGTACATAATACATACACATACTATGTACAAGATTAATAAAAAAAAAACATAAAATGTACATATAATATATATTATTATTATTTGCTAAAACTAGTTTACATTTACTAATATATTTTTAAACGTTAAATACAAAATTACAATTTGTACATTAAATAAAATTATCTCAGCATTAAAACATAAATTGGAATGCATTTGGTCATACGTGCAGGATAAATAAATTTATAAATATTTAGATATAATTAAACAATAAACATTTTAAATGGCAATTTTAACAAAGCTTCAATAAAAACTTTGCGTTAAATTTTTAACATTGTGTTTCATTTTCTACACTAAATCGTCTACATTTTGATTTTGGTAGTTATCTAAATGATAAATTTCTTAAATATTTTAATTTTAAAAGACATGTGAATGTATTGAAAGTAGTATATAAATAATACTGTATAAATATAAAATATGAATGCATTCAACGCTTACTGTACAAACGCTTCTACAGACAAAATACTGAATAGGATTATAAAAATTAGTTAAAACAAATCTTTTTTTTTAATTAACCAAAATAAGAGTCTCACTTTTAGTCAAAAGATATTTGTTTATAAATAAAAAAATACAAATTATCATTTAAAAATACTTAATACAATGCGAGAACAGCAAAACTGTGAAAAAATATCAGTTGTGTTCTTGCATAGATTAAATTTAAAAATAATTGTCCAGTTTATATTTTTAACTGCCTTAATATGTAGCACAGACAAGATATTTTGAAAAGTAATAGTTTTTCTTTTATACTCCACTAAAATGATACGGTAAATGTACAAGAAATATAATTATTATTGAAGATAATAAAAAAATAATTTGAAGTGATAAATTCAACATTTTGAAGAAATTGTGGAATGCATTAATGTTATATTATTTTCTATGTAAAGTGGATTAACTGAAATTGATAAAAAAATATTCCTTACAGATTTGTTAGAAATAAAAAAAACTAATCATTTACCCTATAGTCACATATGACTTGCGTTACATATGAATCACGCGTGTACGGATGAGATTTCTCGTGGAGTCTTCAAAGCGTATAAACGCAACCAGTGCACACTGACAAGAATTCAGTCTCATCCGTGGACACCCACCCTAAGAGTTAAAAACCATTCTGCAAGTTATTCTAAAATGTATATACTATATATAATAGTAGCGTACAGTTCGTACATTGAAATAAGCCTTGTGTAAGTAGGTATTCTGGGGAATACATCAAAATTAAATGTTCATCTGATAATATAAAACAGCAATTAATGAGATAAGCAACTCAAGATTATTAAAATAGGGACCATACAGGCTGGACGTCTTAATCTGAACAGCTAAAACTACAATGTAATGACAATGTCTTCAATGACATATGTCTTAGAAAGCCAGGACTTGAAGTTAAATGTTAATAATAGGGATCAACGAAGGAAAATTTTGAGGAGGCCAAGACCCTCCAGGGATCGTAGTCAATAGTGATAATGTTGACATTTTCTGACAGATGTTTAATTTTAGTTTCCTCCCCACAAATTCTAAATGCATAAAACTTATTTGAATATCGCACTTATTTGAAAACACATCTGATACCTATTAATTAATATACATTTTTTGGACTACACATTTTGCTGGGACTCATAAATGACCTATATAGAGCCTACTGAAGGTTCAAGACTGGTCGAAACCCAGAGGTGTTCCGCATTATTTCACCAAGCGCGCAACAATAACATCATTATATAATTATGTTAAAATAATCTAAAATAAACCTCAGAAAATATTAATAATATTTTATCGTAACAATAAAGAATATGGCTTTACTCTGCAATGATATAGTGATATGGCTTGGACAATGGAATATCGCTAGGATATGTTAGGTACATAGAGTGCACGTTGATTCATTAAAAATCATTAATATTTTTATTGTGTTGTCATAACATTGGAATTTTCAATTTAGTGAATACATTTTACACAAAAACAATACTTGTAATTTGAATATTAGGAAAATTTTTTAACGCTAACAAATATAGGTGAGGGTGAATTGTATAATTCTCGGTTATATATTATTTTTTAACTTTATTAGTAACACGCCGGGAGCACTGAGGGACTCCTCGAGCAACTATTCCCTAGCGGATTAAATATAAGATAATCAACTTCTCATCTATGCAATAAGTAGTACACAGTATTTTACTTTTGACTAAATTGTGTTTTAGAAATATGCAATTGTTTAAAAAATTTAAAATTTGTGTTTTTAATTAAATATTGGTTAGAAATGCCTAAATAAAGTTGCAGAATCCAAAAGGCACGGATTAATGGCAATTTTAAAGTGAATTTTTTGATTGAAAATGAAGAAATAAGTGATTTATGATAGTTAGCTTAAGTTACTGCAATTGACTTTGTACATTCGCATTGCATTTTTGAAAGAATTTTTTTTCGCATACTATTGATTATCGTTTCAAGAGCGTTAACCCTATTAATCACTTGCTCCTCTATATCAACCATTCACTTTAAAATCACCTAACTCCATTTCCTATGGTTTCTGCAATGTAATATTTAATACCTATTATGGTATCAGTCTTTAAACAAAATCATAAATTTTCGATTTTTAAAAAATTGCTTCTAAAACACAATACAGCCATAATTTTTACCTAATAAATACTGTAAATGCATTAAAAAGGCATTTTTATAAATAAATTAATAATATGTTGGACAACACACACTAACACATCACTACACATATTTATAATAATCTATCTATTGGATATGATTCAAGTAGCACTTTCGGTCACATTAAATATATTTTATGAAAAATTGGTGTACATCTGAAAGGTAAAAATGGCTGAAAATCGTGGACACGTAAGGTTATAATACACACTCAGCTACTCTAGTATACATTCTATATATACGCACATCAAAAGTTAAAATTCTGTACAAAATATGGATATCTATATCATGTCAAGTATGACAAAATTACTGTACAGATTAAGACGTGAATACATCAGATAAACTTTACAAAATACGACATGTCAAAGTTACTGTGCGAAAATTTGACTAAAATCAAAATCTCAGTAAAATGAGACACATCATGTCAAAATTACCGCGCAAAATTTGAGATATGTATGTCTAAATTTTTGTGCAAAATTTGACATGTCAGAATAATTTACTGTGCAAAATTTTACAATTTATCAAAATTTCTGTACAATATACGAAAAATTAGTAGTTAAATAGATTTAAATCAAATTTACAAAATACAATGTTGATCAACGATACAAAGCGATTTTCTTTATTAAAGGACATTTTCAGACATTTCTTCGACTAACCAATGGTCAAATATATAAATTTTTAGCCTCCTGGTGATTCATTTAATACTTAAATATTTAATATTTAGAATAAATATAGTAAGGATGGCATTCATAAGTCTTACATCATTTAGGGCTCAACAAAGATATCTTTTCACATAAGAGTTTTTAGGTCTCAAATTCAATGCATTTTTTGAAATCATTTATTTACTAATATAAAAAATATTATTACTAACTTTAAACTTTTCAAAACACATGGTGAATAATAACCGAAAAATATTCAAGACAGAATCAACACTCGAAAACTCAAATTATAAAAATTTGTACTAATTTTTTTATGTTTGTACTTTCAATATACTGGAGCGAGTTTTTCATGAATTTTGTCAAAAATACAATGAAAATCGGTTACTAAGAAACAAAGAAAAATTTAAAAATCTGTATAACTAATTATCATTTATTTATTGTATTACACTAGAAACAGAGTTTATTTAAAACTCTGATATGTGCATTTAATATAATCAATAATATAAGAGTGAATGCATGCAATATGTACAAATTATAAAATAAATAAAAATGTTTTTTTTGCAACAAACTATTTTTTAAGTGAAATCTTTTCTAATTATTTTTTGTTTCATTTAAAAAAAATTCTATGAAATGACAGCACTTTGCCAAAACTAGAAAAAATTTCACCATAACCGATTTTTTGTTTTAAGTCGATTGTTAAAATTACTTTTACATTTTCAAAAAGTTTATTTATTATTTTAGCTATTTTAAAATTGTATAGATTTAGAATTTTCAAGTCTTTCAAAGCATTCTGTACATGAGACCTAAGAAACTACGAATGGCTTTGATAACTATTCAAATAAATAATGCACTTTCTGTTTTATGTAACAAGGTACATATATGTTTTTATATTATGTAGATTATAATAAGAACACCTTACATCTTTGCGCATATGCGCTCAAGTAAGATCGCATACTGATCGTGTCACATGGTACATCAGGCAAGGCATGAGAACGAATAAAAAAAATGTACATCGTGACTTCGACATTTTGTTTGGTGGCGAGGTACACTTCTTTGTATGCAACCTTACCAATTAAATAAATAAATAAAGTACATTAATGGATATAGATACTTTGCGGAATGTAATTTAGAATTTGAAATGATTTTTGTCATCTTACCTATGTTTTTTTAAAAAAAATTTAAAGTGTAAAATAAATGTTTAAATGTGTTCCCACAAATAAGTGCCTATTTACTTTATGATTCATGTTTTACGCTGTAATTGATTTGAATTCCACATAATTTTTAAAAAATATAGTCAAACAAACTTAGTGTTTCATCGAGAGATATACTTAAATTGTCGTCCCGATAAATATTTTAATAGAGAACAATAAACATCCAGATTAACATTTTAAGTGGCATTTCATTTTGGATGTTCCAAACACTCCTGTTAATATTTTGGATTAGTTTATTATCTGGTGCCATTAATAAATAACTTTAATTGTCAAAGAAACTTCACAAATTGTACTCGTCATAGACAATAAAATAAGTATACAGATTTAGTATCACTTTCTGCTGATTAATACGCAATGTTTAGGTTATTTAGTCATAATTAATTCTTAATTATGACTAAATAATCTGATTCTTAATCATACTCAAGAATTATTAAGGCCATTGGCAATCTACAGCAAGCACAAATCTTGAAACATGACTGGTGAGGCAGCTAATCTCTTTAAAAGGGGAAAACCAAATCAATGTCACTTGAGAATGTTTCTAGAGAAGGGATCGGAGCGTTTGTCGAAAGAGAAGTATCAAATGTCTTTCACTTCCGACTGCTCCTCTTCAAGAAGGGCAGGCTGAGCTTGCTTGCCATTTCCGAGGCGAGGGAGCCTCACGAGAGGCGCCGGGCTCGCGGCGGGGGCGAGCAGGCGGGCGGAGGCGGCGGGGGCTCAGAGTAGGCGGAGTATCAGGGCAGCGCCGCCACGTAGTTCTCGGGGACCAGACCGGTCTTGCCGTTCAGGGTGCCCTCCAGCCATCCCGGCTCTGCTGATGATTTGACTGGAGATTAAATAAATTATTAATGATTTTAAATAAAGTAAATGTCATAAAGTCAGTATTATTATATAGATTAGTTTGATAATATGTATGTAATATTCAAAATTGGAAATTTTTAATACATAATATTAAAACTCATTTGAGAATGTATGTAGGTAGTGAAATACAATACATTCTGTACATATAAATAATTTAGAATATGTATTGTGAACAATAGGTATTGTCTATAACATTCTGGTCACAATTGAATAGTTCGTATCATAATGCTGACAGTTATCTTCTCTTTAAAACCGTATTACGTTGGCAAATTTATAGCAGTTTAGAAGATAACTAGAAAACAAAGACTGTAATATTTTTAGAACATTGATTGTTAATTTGAATACGATTTAAATTCAGTAAAACCCCCATACATATGTATTTTGAAGTTCATCACAATTTAAAAAATTTAAAGCACACAATACCCAAAATTTTAATTTCATAGTTTTACGATTTCAACATTTTTTTATGGCGCCTTGATTTTCAAATTAACTGAGTTTCGCGTAGTTCGAAAAAATTTTTGTGTCCCTTGAATTTTGGGTTAATGAGGTTCTGCAGTACATGAGATATACATTCATAGATCCCAATTATTCACTCACCGTTAGTTATAATTTGATTTGGTTCAAAAGACAGCTCTCCATCATTTTCTCCGACACAGGCATACAGTGTTCTCACACGTCTGAAAAAAAAATTGCTGTTAAAAATTATTTTTTTATTTAATTTAACATAATACCTGTTACTCATAAACTATGAAATAATAAGGGAAAATAAACATTATGATATCCAAAGGAATAACCAACGCTGGATGTGTCAGAAGTAGACATATGATACCCTTTCTTACAAAAAAACAGCTTTGGTCAGATCTTGTACGTTCTTATTCATTTTACTGCGGATTTTAACTAACTAAAAAACCAATGAATAACATATAGTTTAGGTAATGTTGGTACGCAGCCTGGAAAAGTGACCAATTTCCTACAAGTATTTGACATGTTTAAAATTTTTCTAGTAATACCTTTTTTTAAATTATTTCCACTATTGGCAACACTGGTTAAAAAATTACTGAAATAAAATTCCTGAATAGCATTGGTTCATCCCTCAGGACAATATTTTAAATAGTTACATAAATTGATATAAATTTGATTATAATTAAAACAATTAACTTTGTTTCAACCGCTAACTTTATTTTTAAACACTCAAGATGTTTCAAGACTAAAGGTCCCTTCTTCAGGAGAATACTAATTTGAGTGTTTCAAAATTAAAATTAGTGGTTGAAACAGAGTTAATTGTTTTAATTAAATTCATACAAAATGTTACCACAAAGTGATTTTGCGTTTATTGAAGATGACATAAATTTGTTCCGCCAACGTCAACCTGATTGTTTATTGAATACAGGGTTTTAGGACTACAAGTACATATATTTTTAAATGAATATGTAAAATCTGTTGTAAATTAATTAAACTCATTCTATACTAAGCGACTGCTTGCGTGAAAGAAATCAATAGTCACAGGGCTCAGTAGAATATGTTTAAAAATATATTATTTTGATATTTCTTCTGAGCATGAATCAATTTGTATTTTCGCATTGGTGGACATGAATGGATTGGCAATGGCATGAGTAATTTGGTGAAAAATGGCTGCCAGTGGGGGATGCCTAAAATACTGTTAAAAATTGTTTATACAAGTAAAGGATTACAATGAAATTGTCAAAAAGCCTCACCAATAGTTGATAATTATGTATTTTTAATATTATAATAAAACATGTATATATATATATATACATAAATCGCGTTTTCTTCTTAATTGCCTGTAATAAATTGTGGAATTTTTACAATGAATATATTTTACAAAAGAGATTATAGTGCGAGATAGAGTGTTAGAGAAAGTATGCATGCAAAAAATGAATTTTCCTCTCAATTCAAAACCACGGACTTAACCTGTTCCAGGCTAGCCTCCTGAATTGAGCACTGAACGGGTTAAAAATAATGATTCTTTTTGTGAGGGGACAAATACTGCACATTTAATGCAGTATTGTGGCAAATCTAAATCGACTCCTCTTATATACAATTAAACAACTAACAAATAGCTCATTTTTAATTATTCTATTGTTTCACACACGTTCGGTGCATATTTGAAGTGAAAATATTTTAAACAAATTAATTAATCAATTAGAAAAGGCTAATTAACGAAAAAATAGTTTGGCCGCTACCGGGATTTGAACCAACGGAACGTCACTCTATCCGGGAATGGTGCGTCATCCAATTTCGGTACAACACTACTACATTGACATAAATTTTTTAATATTTTTTGAAATGTCATTTCATGCTTGACATTGCATGAAATGTCATTTCATGCTTGACATTGCTAATAATTTTTATGGATATCTTGTTACTTCAAATGAGCAACTTGAGACAAAAATTAGAGACTTGTTAAAGTCTTTTTGCCTTTTGGGCAAAAACTCTTACACAAGACGGAGGAAACACAAAAGTCGATAAATTGACCACTCATCCCCCCTTAGTTGATGTTAAACCATGTATCCCACCAATACCAAGGCGTATTATAAAAATCTACCACACATTGTTAGTAGTAAAATAGAAGGAGAACAATTTCTGAATATTCCGGGAGAGAGAATTATGGATTAAATAAAACGAGATGATATTTTTCAATTTACAGAATGCGTGTAGAAGAACATTCATTTTAATTATTAGTTTGGTAAGAATTCAAGATGAAGATGTAAGATATGAAATATTACATAATTTACCAGTTTTCACATACTCGCTTTAAAATAATGTGACCTTTCTCAAGCTTATGATGCTTACTCAAGATTATGGTTTATGATCACATTTGATTACCTATGTAACAGTGAAATTAACCATATAAATAAATACAGGATTAATTAATTAACAGTAAAACTCATTAACAGGGTACAATTTAGTGCATGTAGCAAAATAGTATACGTTTATTGAATCCACAATTATTTTCTCCCAGAGTGCTCTGGCAGGTAGCGGTGCAGCGACTCACCTCAGTGAGGGTCCGGGGCTCGGAGCCCTGTTGTGCTGGTTTCCGATGGAAGCCGCGGGCCCGATGACCCTACACACGCACACACCAATGGGAACACGCATACAGTGTACAGATAGGACGTGCAGTTAGGCCATTAGAGAATGCAGCATGGGATAAAAGTAAAATCATATGTTATATTTCTGCGATGATCAATATTCCATGACGCTGTATGGATTGCTCATAAATAATAAAATCCTAGTAGAAAAAAATCACTACTGAAGTTTTAATTAAAATTATATACAAGGTGTTGCATAGAGAATGACAAAAGCTTCGGGGAATCATTTTTGTTTGATTTTGGATAGAAAATATTTACACTTTGGGTGAAATGTCGACAGATACAAGATAAGCGACACCAAAGATTGCATTTTATTTTCAATATTTCTGATTTACCTTCTGAAATTGAATATTAAAAATTCATTCGCTTTGATATTCGATATAAGTTATTTTCAAATTCAAAAAAAAAATTCATTCGCTTTGGTATTCGATATAAGTTACTTCAAGGTTTTACAGAAGATAGAACAGAAATATTTTTTAAAAATGTAAACTTTGATGTCACTTTTTTGTTGTATTTCACCCAAAGTGAAAAGAATACAAATTTACTGTTTCAGAGGTAAGTTTATAGAACTCCATAATCAACACATCCAATCCCAATTATAATATTTTTTTTATTTGTCTGTCCGTCCATCCATCCGTCTGCGTAACTTTGTGTAAGGTCCGTAACTTTTTTACAGTAAAATATTTTTTTTTCGAAAAATTATTTTTTTCCAAAAATATTTTTTTTGAACAATTTTTTCAAACAATCTTTTTCCTACATTTTTTAAAATAAAATAAATATGTACCTACTTCTTCCTAAGGAGCTGACATGATAAAGTACCATCATTTTTGACGGCTTACAGCTAGCATGGAAATAAATACCCTTCTTTTATGTTCTACCTTTTTAATTTTCTGAGACTCGTTTCACCTCATGAGGCATGGCCCTCAAAAGAGAAGAAAGATAGATTAAAAAGGTAGAACTTAAAAAACAAGTGCTTTTATTTCCATTTGTGTGAAAAGAATACTTTCTATTTAAAATTGAATGAAGAAGATTCTCTCAAAGTTTATGCTACTAGCTACGAGACACCCTGTATATTTGTATTTTTTCTTTATCTGTGCTTTAAAAAATTATAAAACTATTTATCTCTCAACTATCCTGGGAAAGGGCACTATCACAGAATATTTTTTTTCATATTTATATATTATTTTATTGAAAATATACAGTATGTCCGTGGAACAAAATATTTATTATACATTTTTTGAAGACCAACAGTTTGTTGATAATAAATTAAGTCTGCAAGTCATGGAAACATTGACAAAACAAAAAGATAATATTTATCTGCTTATTTCCGTTGTTCTTCTGTTCATTTTGCAAAAATTCTAAATGAAAAATGCCAACCGGGATTGCATAACGATGACTGTGGAATTTTATTTCTTTTTACTGTTTATTATCATTATCTTTTAATTTTTGAATTGAACATATGAAATATTTGCGTACTTTGTAAGACCTGATGATTTTGTAGATGAAGACGAATAGCAATATAAAAATTTAATTTATTAATATTTGGTGGTAACAGTGATATTGTTAATGCATGCAAAATTCATTATAAAAGAAGATTCCTATATTTTTTATAATGTACAGGAGTTCTAAATAAAACATTCATGTGTATGTGTGTATAAAAATGTAAAATTCTTAAAAAAAAAAAAATTTAAGATATTATGACGAGAACGATTAGACAAAGAGGACAAGTTCGCAACCTTCTCATTCCAAATAAAAATTGATAAATAGAATGAAAAAACTCTTAAGTATTTAATTGTTGAATGCAGAACATTTAATTTAGGTATAAATTTATTTTTCATACGTTTCAATAATGAAGAATTTTACATTAAAATTTCATACAGGGTGTAGAAGAGCTAGTCCACAATACAATACAAGTAGATTTCTGCCTATATGAATCGAAAATGTTCAAGCAACGTTGTCCTAATATCAATAGTTATACCGTTCGTAGTTTGACTTTTGTAAATCAACAGACTATCATTAAAGCAACTTTTGACAAATATTAAATTCTTTCACAGTTATTAAAGTGCTTATTGACAATTTAAATAAAATTAATAAAATCTTGCAGAAATTTGAAATATATATTTTTAAATTAAGTCAGAAATAAACTCGAAAATATTGACAAAAAAAAGAAGTTGCTTATTTCCGTACCTATTGATATTAGGCTTGCACATTTTCGACTCATAATTTAGACCGGAATCTACCTGTCTAAATTATGTATCTGTTAAGTATTGTGGACTAGGTTTTTACTCCATGTACAATATTTTTTACTTAGAAATTTCTCTTTCGTCTATTTTCAAAGATATGTGTGTTTTCTTTAGAACACCCTGTTTATTTTAATAGTGCGACCATCCCACAAACACGGTGACCAAAAACCTCCTCAAGACACCAAAATCATCCAATTGACCTCAGTCAAAATTAAGTTGTTAGTTTGAATTTGAGTTGAAAAAATGACATGCTGTGATATCCAGAACCTTCAAATCTGCACCATCCAACCAAAAGTGCGCAATGGTAGTACATGAATATATATTTATTTAAAAGTTAAAATACTTACACATTGTGTTGTGGCTGAGGTCTGTAGCTCGTGGCGTAGTGCACATTCATCGAGTGATTCACGATTCTCCGCGTCTTGATCGGAGACCCGTGGTGATTAATCGGGGAGCCGTGGGTGTTGTTGGTAATGCCGTGACTGTTGCCGATGTTCAGTTGGCCGTGGCTGTTGTGCTGGCCGTGGGTGTGGTTGTTTCCCATGTTCAGCTGGCCCTGGCTGTTGGTCAGGCTCGTCTGGCCCTGGTTGAACTGGTTGTGGATCAGCTGACTGTGGCTGTTGCCGTGCGCCAGCTGCCCGTGCGCCGAGGAGGGAGTGGATATCATGTCGCGCGAAGATATGGATGATACGGATTCGTTGGAGCTACTCGTCGAGTTCAGCAGACCTTCGCGTTGCAGTTCCATATCTGTAAAACAATTTGAAAGGGATCGTAAGAAAAGCATGTTAATATTTTTAATTTTAAAAATTCATTTTCAATAAGAACCTCAGTATATTCGCATCCATTGCAACAAGCGCCTTCTCCTGCTTCTCTGTTGCTGGTATCACAAGTCCTGTATGTTTGCCTACTGCTGCCCATGTGTCATCAGTCTATCAGAACTCGACCCGCCCACAATCCTCCTTCCGGTTAAAGGTTTCCATTTAATCACCTAATGTTCCTTCTGTTATCATCTGTGCCCTTGCCTACTGCCGTATAAGCTTTGCCATCTAGTTTTCTATCTTCTACATCTCTGAGTTTTTTTAACAAGATATCTATTTATTGTCTGCCATTTACATTCTGAATACCCAACATGGATTTTGGACCACGTTAAATATTACAATCAAGGTATCCGTAACATGTTCATGTTTCATACCCATAAGAAGCAAAAATCTTAAAAATCTATGATGTACAGTGCAAAGAAGATCTTTAATGAAATGCCAGAGGAAGTAAAAGAGAAACAAAAAATGGATAAATTTAAAATAAAGCTAAATGTGTAAATGTAAATTTTAGATTTAAAAAAAATTAGGTTAAAAATGGATTAATTTTGGAGAATGCAATGGCATATGCACCATTTTAAGAAGAATAATTTCAGGAAGATGAAGAACTAAAATATGTCAGGACAATGATGTCGTGCTGAACAGATTTCTTCATAAGGTTTTGTCAAACAAAAACATGTCCAGCCCGTACAAAAATTAATAATGATTTCTAAAACAGTCGTTTGACGGGATCTGTGGTGGTGAAACAGACCATAATCCAAATTAGATTTATTGTCTACTCACTATTGATCTGTTGCTGGTGATGCGGTGGTCTCTGCGGAGGCGAGTAGGCCCGCGCAGGCGGAGGGGGCTGGTAGGCGGGGGGGCCGGCGCGCAGCGGAGACCCCGCCCCCCCTCCGTTACCTCCGCCATTGCCCGCCGTGGCCAGGGGTCCGTCGTAATATGTCTTGATCACAGCCTGAAAGGGAGAAATGTGAATCCGTTATTATGGGACACAGGAAATGTTTGAAAGAATTGTCTCTGTAATGTTTTGCACGCCCTTGTCTATCGTACAGATTCACAATTCGCTATCTTTTGCCCGGTTACGTGGCTTTCGCTCGCCATCAAAACACTCTGACTGCGTTAGCGCGGCTGCGACGCAATTTATAGGAACTTGATTTCTCGATCCTTCTGGTATGCAGAGCTACAGAGCTAGTCCAAAATGCTTTACGGGTGGATTCCTGCCTCGATTATGAGTCGAAAATGTTCAAGCAACCATGATCAATAGTTATGCAATATCAAAGTTTCCATCTTTTTTTAAATATTTCTGACTTACTTTTAACAAATTATCATTACAGTAATTTATATTGATTACAAAAAAGTCATTCGTATCAATAAAGGTATAATAAAATGATAAAAACCCTGCTTCCAGTTGGATTATTTCCAATTGGAATTAGAATTATTTGAGTCGTATTGAAGCAAATGAATTTGTCATTATCGAAATAAGTTACTGTAATGATTGTTAACTTTTTTAAATAAGTCAGAAATATTGAGGAAAAAAAATGCAAACTTTGATGTCGCTTATCTCCACAACTGTTGACATTTCTCCCAAAGTTTCAAGAATATTTTCTATTCAAAATTAAACCAAGAAGACCTTCCGAAGTTTTTGCTACTAGGTCAATAGGCGCGGTGGGATTTTCACTGCAGCAGCCAGCAGGTGCGCAGTAAAAATAAAAACCGCATCCTCGTTTTCTCGACAAAGGGTGAAGCGTTCGGCGGTACAATGTGCGGGAAGCAAAGCGGAAATCCTTTACAAACAAATTAATTGAAATGAAATGCGCTCCACGCTCGGTTTAGTACGTGAGCCTTTCAACAGGTGAGCGAGCGCTCGTTCAATTTGATTAGCGGAAACAAATCGCCCATTACTTGGCCTTTCACCGCTCAATTTGTAAAATAAGATACTTCACTAGCGCGCGCACGCGATTATCTTTACGAGGATATTAAAAAAATATAACAATTTGAAACGAAAATGTTTCTCAAATTCAACTTTGAAAGAAACCCGCCGGGATTTTCATCCAATTTTCACAATCGGAGAATTTTTTAACACTTTACCAACGACACGCCTACTTTCATTTTCGAATTTTACCAAACCAATCGATAAAACTCAAATTTATTAAAACCAAATTAATTAATCAATTGGAAAGGCACACAGAAAAATCAAATCCACAAAGAATATTACGCTATAGCGGCCTTGTACATTTCCGTGAATATATCAACCTTATCTGCAAGTCTCATTTATTAATTGATTAACATTTATTATCCATTTTTAGAGCAATCCACTTTTCTGGTACGGTAGGCACAAATTACACACACACTAACACTTTATTATTCAATTGTAAAATCTTCTCGATAATAATAAACCTTTTGATGTTTGTGCAAAAAATACATTTGTTATCAATATTTATCTCAGCGCCAATAAGTAGGTACTAATATATACATATGTATACCAATTTTAAATAAATTGATACCTATATATGTTACCACAAACTACGTGGTTCCATTTTGAACTCTTTTGAACGCCCCCTCCCGCCTCCTGATGTTGATTTGATCCCCCCCCCCCTTTCCGCCGAGTGGAACGTAGTTTTTTCCTATTAATTCCAGAAGACATTTTGTCCTGTTTTCTCTTACCAAAACTATTTTAAAATTATTAATTGTGTGCAAACCGATCTGCGCAGTATTCTGTACCGTTTTAACTGTGACGAATAAAATTAATGAAAGAATTACGCAGCCCGGCTCTGACTCCCCCCCCCCTCACGTAGCCCAGCGTAGCCTAACCTAACCTAACCTAACCCCCCACCCCTTGATTAGGACGCCCTCTTAGGAGAGTACTTCAAAAAATTACCGATGAATACGGAGTGCCACGCTTATATGTCGAATTATCGACCAAAGAATCGCTACAAAGCGATTTTTTTCTCTAGCGAGACAAGAGAGAAATTTTAATATTATAATATAACAGACAAATCCGCGTAGAACCTCATATTTTATAATGAAAATATCATTTTCATTTTCTATATAAAAATGTCCGTCACCAACGCTAGCACGACGCGCTACCCTAGATGGCGATGTTTTCACAGTCGTAACTCGCGGCCAAAATTTTATTTGTTGTAAAAGGTAAATTTTAAATGACAGTTTGTGGAAATCTGAAGCAAATTATGTGGAATTTCGGCAATTAGAGACCAATAGGTCATTTGGATTAACAGAAACGGTGATTGTGGTATGTAACAATATCTAGACATTTTGTTTGAAGCGTTCATTCATTTAATGTACACTTTACCTTACATTTTATAAAAGCCCTGAATGGCGTCAAAAATAAATAAATAAATAAAAATTAAAAATAATACGTGTAGTTTTCATTTTGCATTTTGGCTCAATGACATTTTTCTCTTTTGCATCGGATCAAATTATGCTAGTTGTGCTAATGCTGCAGTCCTATGATAAAAAATTTTAGACCTTCAAAATAATCTATTTATTTCCGGACATATATTGACAAACCTTATATGTACCTACATGTCGATAATGCAACCAATAAAGATCTTCCGATTAAAAGATATTATAATTTCGTTGAGTTGATCTCTTTAATAACAGTGGATCTAAGATGCGATATACCCAAACCCTCAACCTACGCGAATGATGCGAAAGTCGGTTGCTTCTGCGAATAGTCTGAATACCCTCGCGTTCGCACCTGTCGCCTTCTGTCCGAGATTAAACCAGATCCCCGCCGCACCTGGCGAAATCAGACGGAGACTGGTCCATTTTACCCCGAGCTCGCGATGATCACCGGCGCAAATTACGTTTACAAAGTACACCGTAAAAAATCCATCGCGAGCTAGCTAGTAATTGTAAACGGCAATAAAATTCTCCAACGAAAAGTCATATTTTTCAAAAATTAATCAAAAACATGATTGTATGGTTGATACATGAAATTTCAGCATTAGACTAAAGAGAATCGTCGTTATCTATGCAGTAATAACTTTTCTGAATTATAATTCTGATATTTTGTTTTTTATTAATGTATCATTAAACTTCTACATCCTGTCGCGCATAACGAAAGACGCATCATTTATAATAAGATATATAATAACTAATAATATATATAATATAATATATATATATATCTTATAATATATATCTATATTCTATATATATATATATATATATATATCTATATAATCTTATCTCTATCATATCTCTATATCTCATATATATTATATCTATCTATAAATATATAATATATAATACTACTATATATATATATATATATATATATATATATATATAAAAGCCAAGATATAACCAAAATCTGAAAAATACTAGTACCTATATGAACATTTACTTTCATCTTTTTACTCCTCGTAGCGTGTTTGTTTGCTTGTCTGACGAAAAAACTTTGGATCGATTTTTAACCCTTTTCCCGTGATCCTGTCGAGCTGAAACTTTGCAAGCAGACTTGTGGCGACGATAAAAATGATCTATCAAATTTTCGTTAAAAAAAATTAATAATTATAGTATAATTTTGGATTTTTAGAAATTTTAATGTTTTTTTCAAATTGGAATCATTCTATATTAGTAATTATCCCGACGCGTGTATAGACACGGAACCTGATTCAAAGCGAAAGGGAGCATTGTAAAAACTTGGTTTTTATGAGTTACTTTTTAAAATACTTTTTTTATTTTTTTTTATTTTTTATTTTTATTTTTTTATTTTTTTATTTATATTTTATTTTATTAAATATCCAATTCTGATCTTTTTTGTCTATAATATAGAATTAACACTATTATTAAATTGTAAACATTACTATTACTTATTTTTTATTGGCACAAACATTGATTCACAAAATAACTATTTTATAAAAATAAAAAATATTCTTGAACATATACTACTGGAAGAACACTGTCTGCTATAATACAGTAAAATACTAGTGTAGCAGGCAGGGCGTCAAATCTATGTAGTGTTTACTTGCTGCCAAGACCCTCAGCAACAATGAAAAAAGCTTATTTAATTTTGTAAACATTGAATAAACATTGAAACATTGAATTTAGACAATAATAAAAAAACTATAGAATGAGACCGTTAAAATAGTACCTAATGTCTCCACTCCAAGTATGCACTCCGCGAAAAAGCCTTATTCTTCCTGTCTGTCTCAACTATTAACTGTCAAATCCACGTTTTGCATATCATCCAGTGAATAATATACGTTACCCAGAGTATAATAATAGTAAATAAGTTCTTTTAGGCAGTAATATGTTTTTTTTTGCTTTTTAAAATAATATTTATGTGTATGTGTGCGCCCTCGAGGTGAGTTCTCACGAAAACGGCGCTATATAAATCATCCAAATATAACAATAATGACCGCTGACATGAACAGCACCAACACTTGCACAAGTGCAATTAATTATACCACTGCGTTGAAGCCACTGTCTGAGCGTGACAAAAACCACTTGATTGTTTTTACCCTTGAAAGGCGTGGTGCCTTCCAATCGTCCGGTAGGCTTTAAAGGAGGTTGCACCTGGTCCCGAATAAAACGTAAACGCGAATTCAATCCAAAATTGAAGGAGTACATCCGTCGGAATAATATAAAAAGACAGGCAGGGCCCAAACGTCGGCCTTGAGGGACGCCGTATACAATTCACGAGAAAAAAGGGGTGCACTTTCATTGGATTGCACACGGCAAAGTGCTTTTTGTATAAGAGCTTTCGCTTTTAAGAGTTTGTCTTACGGAGGAAGTAGTAAAAAAAGAATATAAGCATAATGGAGTCGAAAGGTTTTGGAAAAAAAAGGTGTTGTTAAATTTTCATTACAGCAGTTCACGGTTCGTGATAGAGAAACCGCTGTTAGCTGTTGAGATTATTCATTGATTTGTAGGTCCAAGTGAGAAAATTTGCGTTATGTGTTTCTCACAAAATTGACCAAACGCGATGAAATTTAAACTTCATTTTCACAGTGTGCATCCAGCACGGTCCATTGCTGGGAATGCAATAAAAAAATTCAAAATTTTTTCCTACCTAATCGACACGAGTGGTTGAAAATCGATGCTAAGTAACCCCATTAACTATTTTTTGACAAATCAAGGAAAAAAGTTTGACATCTTGTTTATAACGTGAATAAGTTGATTTTTAATAATTACTAATTTAGATTGATACTGGATATGATAGTTAATTGATATTTAAAATGTAGAAATGAGCTTGCAGAATATATTGCCGTTCAAATCTAAAAAAAAAAACAAAAACGGTGATTGGGTAAATATATTTTGATACTCAACTATTCCATCGGGGTTACAAACATTGGGAGTACGGGTGTTGAAATGAGATATTTTCATTAGGAGATAAATAAATAAATTATAGAAGTTTCACAGAGACGAAGCTATTTATATATGAGAAAAGTGGATAGAGGTGTCTTATGCGATGGCTCAGGGCTTACAAACTGTATTAGCTGGCTTAAGTAATCACTCTATACAATGCAACGTTCACCAATTCCATCGTAAGAACATCCAAACATTATCAAATTTTGAAAGTTCTGTATATATATATATATATTCGAATCAAGAACATTTTATATATTGCACTGGGCTCTGCTAGAGACATCTGTTGTTATTTTTTCTCACCTAACATTAACAAGTTAGTATACATAGATTTCGCAACTGGTAATGATACCTCTATATAAAATTTTGTTTGTTTGTTTTTAAAGCAAAACGTGAGCACAGGCTCACTTTCATTCTTCTCATAGATTAATTGTAAAAATATAAGTAAAATGAAACAAAATGTGAAAGAATCACTAAAATATCTCTAAAAATGAAAAAGCTACGGAACTTTAAAGTTGCGTTGTATGCGACGGTCCGGCGTGTGACGTCACTTGACCTAGACGACGCGGTTCGTATACTGTTTCGACTAGGCAAATGGCGGCACAGACCACAGTTGTCCCGCGCTAAAATACGTTAATCTAAATAATCTATTTCTCAGTCATTTATTAACAGATTTCAAACAATTTTTCACTGGTTTATTAGTTTTGATCTGTATGTTAATTCCATTAAGTTAACTAACTAACTAACTTACCATCACGCCGTTTCCCCGTGGGGGTAGGAAGAGAGGACAGAGCGCCATACTCTTCTGTCCTGACATACAACTTTCGCTTCATCTACAATCATACATCTTCGCATGTAAGCTCGACGGTTTTTGAGGCTTCTAACAGGACCATCTTCTAGTATCTGGTTAATCTGGTTATGCGACGTTTTCCGTGGTCGCCCTCTCTTTCTGGCGCCGTCAACACTTGCATTATATATCTATTACCATTCTTTCGCTCAACATGCCCAAACAACCTGAGCGGCCCTATTTTTATTTTTTGTATTATGCTACGATCAGCTTTACATTCATTTCTAATATCTTCATTCTTTACTCTATCATACATGGATTTGACACACATATGTCTAAGGGATCTCATCTCCACTGCATTCAATCTACTTTCGTTCCGCTTCTGCTAGCTCCAGGCTTCACTTCCATAAATTAGTGTCGGTACCAGAACTCCACTATGTACCGCTAGTTTTGCCTCATTATGCATTATTAAAGTTCTCCATTGTCTACGATTATTATGCTTCTACCTCTAGGTATATATAGAATTTGATTGAGGCGATTTGGACACGTCCTTCGAATTCCGAAGAAGACGTCTTCCTGGCAACTCCGTAGCAAGGGCGGCTGTCGACAGCAAGATTATCAAATGCTGGGGGGAGGCTCATTGACTCGGCTCGGTCCTTTCAGCATAAGGGGATGAAAATGATGATGACGAGCATAAAATGGACTTACGTGTGTAACGCCCTGAGGAGCCGCCGGGTACCGCTGGGGGCCGCGCCCGTGGGGCGGGGATTGGGGCCCTATGGGGAGGCCCCCGGCGGGAATCCTGGAACAACAGAACCAAATATATTAGTTATCGTTCAATATTCCAATGACGGTTGAAAGGACAATTTTTCTTCGGCGATGAAGTCACTGGAACAATTTTCGAAACAACTGGAAGAACCACAGAGTGTAAAATCGAATAATTTTCTTGAATAAACCGAGTCTCTTCAAGAATAATATTTTTTTGCAATAAAGTGCGACTTGTTTACTTAGACATTATACTTTTTACATAGTTTGATATTTTCATAATTATTTCAAAATTTACAAAGTCGTAGTAATTTTATCGTCATCGTAGTAATTCAACAACTCAAACATGTAGTGATTCGTATATTTCGGTCGTCTGTGAGAAGAACCATTACTGGCAAAGTCAAACACGACATGTTTTTTTGTAAATAACTCATTATTGCATGTCTTTTTAGTATTAACGCGTTACGTTATATTAAAAATTTAGAATCGTAGAATCAACGCAATAGGCATGCTATGATACCTTGAATATTGTGTGATTTTGCTAGTAGGTATATAAGAGTTGAAATTAAATAAAACATAAAATACAAATCAATAAAGGGGATATAATTTTTTTAATAATTAAAAATTCCCAATCTCATTACGTGTATGGACAATGTAATAAACCGATTAATGTTACCGTTTTTGTTTAAATTACATATTTTATGGATCCTGGAGAGAGTGAGATTGATGAGACATCTTGGGGGATGCACCAGGAGCAGCGCTATTGGTCCGTGTGAGAATACCGACATAAGGGAGACCCTCGGACTAGAGCCGCTACTAGGACACACAGAAAGGTCTCAATTAAGGTGGCTCGGACGCGTCTTGCGAATGGTAGAGGTGACGACTAAAAAAGCGAAATTACGCGGCTGGAAGTAGGGCTTGAACCTGGGACGCGCAAGCGGCAGGCGGCGCGGCGCCTTACGCTCATCACTGTCACCGCTTCTCTGTGGACCGCCAAAAAATACTTTAAATATATACTAGGGCTTAGCAAAGACGCGAAACATGTTCCGTGATTTCTCACGGGTACATATGGCTAGTCAAACATAATAATTTCGTTGTCTGTCCGTCCATCCCCGTAACTCCGTGTAACGTCCGTAATTTCGTTTGAATTCACGGCTAAAGAAACGAAATTAAACGGCCGGAGATGGGGCTTAAACCTCGGGCCAGCAAACCCGAAGGCGGCAACGACAGCGATGCTGCTACCGCCGAGCTCGCGTTACGCGTCAAAAATACAAGAGACATATGACTTAGTAAAGACGCGTACCGTTTCGTGTTCCGCCCAGCACGATCGCCAGGGTTTAAAATTACCATTAACTGCCGGCAGGGGAAATATTAAAAAAAAACAAGTTAAATGAAAGTCGTTATTACTCATTAACTGGTGTCGGCTATAAATAAGTAAATACTTATTCTATGGGAACAGGCATGCAAAAGTACCGTCATTTTTGACGG
>JADDOH010023188.1:0-37938 GCA_016648135.1 Agrypnia vestita | reverse complement strand
TTCTTTTCATATTCTCTTCTTTCTTCTTTCCTATTTGCTTCTCTACTTCTTCTTCTTCTTTTCCTATAACTACATTCATTTCGACTTCATCCGTTTATCTTATACTTATCAACTGGTTTTCTTCATCTTCTCTTCATCTTCTTCTTCTTCTTCTTCTTCTTCTTCTTTCCTATAACTACATTCATGTCGTCTTCTTCCGTTTATCGTATAATTTTCGATTGTTTTCTACGTCTTTTTTCGTCTTCTTTTGTTCTTTACCTACTGCTGCATTCACGTCTTCTTTTAATTTTATATCTTTCGGCTTCTTCTTCTTCGTTCTTATCTACTGCTACACTCGGTTGTGACTTTTTTCCTTATCTTATGCCTTTCAATGAATTCATTTTCTTCTTCTTCTGTTGTCATCCACTACTTTGCAGCTACTTCTTCCTCTTCTTCATCATATGACACCAACAATAAAGTGTGGCAGTCATTACAGTATACGTAGAATATTGGAGACAATAGGTTGATTCCATATAATAGGAGATGTACTGCGCGTATGCATAAGGTTCATAACACAGGTGGGGTACTAGAGTTCATTTTGTCACGGGTTGCAATCATAGTAGGAATATGCGGTTGTAGTTAAGGACAGATAAAATCTTTTGGACATGTTACATTTCGAAAGTTGGATTCCTTTCCGGTTTAGAACTAGTTCCAAATAATGTTTGACACGGTATAGAGAGATCGGTTCCGGCTCCTTCGTCGCCTCTAGTTTTACAGGCGGTTATGATTTGAATCACTTCATTCTCCTTCGTTATACCTATCTTTGGCATGTTTGATCATTTTTAGTTTCAACTTCAACTTCGGCTCGACTTCAGCTGAACTTCAATTTAAAATTTACGAATTACGATTTACGATTTACGACTTACGATTTACGATTTACGATTTACGACTTACGATTTACGATTTACGATCTACAATTTACAGTCTTGGTTATTTCATGATGTATATTACGGACTTATATTCGATGCATGCATGATGTGAAGTTGTAACCGCATGTATGCATGTACACATGTACATGCGTGTGTGTTTGTATGTATGTATTTGTCATCCTTCTTCGTTTTCTTTTGCCTCGCGAAAAATCTTTGTTTCTTTAGGGAGTAGTAACATTAGCCCATGCTTTCGAAACGGTATCGTCAAGCGTCTTTTACAATTCCTAGATTAGTGATTACATAAGAATTATAAGCAGGACGTTTAGAGAGGGCTGTAAAAGGTTTAGACCTGGAGTAAGGTTATGATATATATGTCTGTTGAGGTTGATAATATCGCGATGTACTTGATATAAGAACCGTTTCTTCAACGCTTACGTATCGGGTCAAGTACATTGAATTATTTTGCAAATAGTCGGAATTCGGATAATCCTGTCAACGTGGTGAAAGGCGAAGCGTTATAATCTGCAGGACGGTTATGTGAGCTAGCTTTGGACTTACATATTTTCTGGCGGATAGCGGATGTTCGGTTGGTTGAACATGGGAATAGAGTCTTATAGACAGGGGGAAGGATGTTAGGTTCGTACAAGTGTGGTGCCGGCAGTTTTGGTATTTTATCAACAGAGAGGGGAGATGCGGGTGCGTGTTCACTATGGGAACAATAGTGTAATGTAGATTCAAATTGTCGATTGCTTTTTCAACAATTAGGTACGTGGCGCGCTTCTTTAATGGATGTGCATCGCCTTTAGATATCTCCTTTGAGAGTTAGTCGTGTAGTTAGTTGAGAAGAATCATAATAGGAGTATACCTTTTGCTGATACGCGATCTGCAGTTATTATAGGGGGATACGATTTTACAAACTAATCTTTGGAAGATTTTGGATGCGTGCCACATATAGCTTTGGGGAAGGGGGTAATAGCGAAGCATCACCATCATTTTAAGTACCCGTGTACAAGGGGATATTGAGATCAATGTGTGGTTCTATATACTAGGAATCCGGTTGTTTGGCTCACCCGAATAAGATGAACATCAAAATCATAGTTTAACACAATTCTGGAATTTTAAAAACTTATCGCGGTTCGCGTTCGGATTTGTTTGTATAGTGTCCTTGTCGTCGTGTATATTCGGGTATTGGTGCTAGTCAGAAGGTGTTAGGGGAAGTATACGCCGGGGGAAGTGCTGCAATGTAACGAGCTGGTGAGCACTAGGGATGTACCATCTATAAAGGGGAACGAGGAGTGACGGAGCGGGGGAAGTGGTGTCTCTTTTGATCTGTTGAAAGCGGAATGGGGTCGAGTAATTGACAGGCACAACGATGGGACGTTTGATTGATAATGGGAATTCGGATCTTCCCAATCAGTTGAATAAAATAGATGCGGTCACCTTTTCTTTCGATTTCTCAAATTTATATTAACCGAGCACTTTAGAGAAAAAAAAAAAAACAGTTGTAGTTGGGAACAAGGCGTCTTCATCACTGCGTGAACACGTGCGTTTGGGATCGTCGGGATTGCTAAACTACTTCTTTATTACGGGGAGTAGATTATTGTAGTAAGGCGTGCTATTTTAATAACTTGCGGCAAACGCGTTTTGAGAGAGGAAGTGTGGATAGAGCGGACCAATTTTGGATGGGGGAAGGGTGTACAATGGTATAACGTGTTGATGAACACTTACATGGGGACGAAATTCTAACATGAAATCAAATTCTTTCAGAACGGGGGAAGCATAGCTATAAGCAGGATTGCTTATACAATGTTGAAGATTTTAAGATCTAGTTGAATAACGGGCGCGATCGTATGAGGCGTTCAAGTTACTTTCGATTAATTGTGGGTATTTGAGCCTTACTTGCTGTTTAAATGATGTAGATACGGATCTTTGGTTTCTTATTAACTTTCTAACATGCCTGCGCGTAGGACTTAGTCAATTTAGCTAATACGTCTTACCATAGCTTCTTGCAACACCTGGTTCGCGGATGAAGTTTCTAAGGGTATACCAAATGATGCCAAACGAAGGAACGAAGGGGTCTAATAGCTACCTATGTTTGTGGCGACGCGTCCCAGCTCATGCGATCGTACCGCGCCGCCCCAGGGGGAAGCTGTAACGATATTGGCCTATTCAAATAGACATTGCTGAAAAATTATACGAAAATATCTATCTGCTGAAGTTTATAATAAAGAGAAGCTTCACAAACCGTTAAATACTCTATAATTAAATATTTTGCCGGATAGGTAGGTGCGGACGAGCCTTATTATTTGCACGCGGGCGTGTAAAGCAGGCTTTATGTTATTTTGTTTAACGAGATTGTCCAATCACAGACGCGGGCCGTGAGCACCGAAACTAGCCTATCAGGAACGTGGATTCGCGGAACGAATTCGACGAATCAGCGGCTTTCTGAGTTAGACTTTGACTTTTACACGCTAGTTGGAATCAAAGATGGCGCGAGATAGGGACGATTGTTAGGCGTTACAAAAGAGAAAGCGGCACTTGAGTTTTCAGCTTGAAGGTCGGCGGAGGCTTTGTCGAGGAGAGTCAGGAAGGAAGATAATTTGGCTGGATCGAGGAAAAAGCCAGAGGTTGATAATAATTCAAAGAGAATTGGAACAGTGAACAGCTAAGCATTTTCAATATTATTTATTTCTATTGCCTTTTTCGTGTATTCAATTTAGAACTTTCTGGATCGTAACAATTATTAAAACATGTTGTGGGTTGTTTTGTTACGTATTTTGGGCCTAGTGATAATTATTACTATACGCGCTTCGGATTTAATGTACTAGGAATCGTGATGTGGCGACTGTGAATTATTGCATAACGCTTATGAAATATATAATTCTGTCGCTGTTCATATGAAAAATCATTTAAATTCGATATTCATATATTACCAAAGATATAAAGGCTTTAAAATGGAATACCTTACTGACGAAAAGTGTTTCGTGTTTGTTTGTGGGTTTTAAAATTCAGTATAATTATGCATATTCAATGTCGCGAGGTTCGGAATGTACGAGAGGTTCTTCAGGGCGGATGTATTATTATGCTAAAGAATGCTTTGTTATCTATACTGGCGATTGAATACACGGATTTCTATATGATTTGTATTGTTTGGAAATAATTGGGATCGGAGTATTTATGGGGTTTTGATATCACGATTGTCAGTGTGTTATAAATTCAAATCGTGCGAGGAATTTCCTACAAACAATATATTTTAAAAATGCATCTGGATTTTATATTTATTTTATTAAAACATGAATGTGTGGTTTATTTGAACTCGTTACATGTTTGTATTGCGTATCATTAGGCAACCGTTGAAAACACGATTTGTTCCTATCAAGTTCTTATAAAGACGTGTTTCGAATTGTATATATTCATTAATTGGATGGAAGATATTGAAGCACACATACACACAAGGAGGACGTTATGTTAAATATGACTGGAAAGTTGTTATTGGAAAACACAGGCGTCCAGTCGGCGGGACGCAAGCATATTTATAATTATATTGGTCATGTCTGCATGTGATATCATTGTACGGCGTAGATGAACTAGTTTTAAGGGGTTTATGTCCTGTATGTGCTCGGCGTAGAGGGAATAGTTTTCTTGTTTCTAGGATCTAATACAGTTTTACAGGTGCTGATATTGAAATATATATATATATACAAGGAAAACACTATTTTGGGAATCACTAACTGGATGACAGATATTGCAGCACACATACACACAAGGAGGACGTTATGTTAAATACATGACTGGAAAGTTGTTATTGGAATACACAGGCGCCACTAGAAGATATGGGCAGTTTGCAGAGAACTTCAACTTCTGTCAGTTAAGGACCTTTTACTATTACTATTCTTTCGCCTTTTTGCATAACCGTGGATGAACTAGATTGAAGGGGTTTATGTTCTGTATGTGCTCGGCGTAGAGGGAATAGTTTTCTTGTTTCTAGGATCTAATACAGTTTTACAGGCGCTGATATTAAAATATATATACACGGGAAATGAAGGGCTACACAGGCGCTGGTAATTGCTCAATTGTGGAGAGTTATACTACTTCGGATCAGGATGCCATCTCAGAAGCAGACCAACTACAGAACTAAGATAAGAACCTTTGATATTATTTATTCCTGATGTTTTCTTATGTGTATCAAATGGAATGTTCGTGCTATATAATTTGTCATTGTCTCATGGTCACTATTCATTTCATTACGTGGGTTCAGAGTTCGACGGTAACGGACGCGGAAACAAATTAGTACTGATGTCGGGACGTAACGTCGGGATTATATCTTAATTATCTTTAGGATAGAAGCGAGGTCATCATACGTGCATTCTGCATTTCAAACGTTTTACTAACATATATAAATACATATTATTGCGTTTTACAAATTGAATATGATCGCGGGAAATAGGCATTCCGTCCGGTTATGCAATGTTAACTTCCAACGTAGCATAATGAGATCTTATTACCGGTGCTAGACTCTCGAGGTTAGTCACGTGATTGTTGTATAAATGGAATAGTGAAGGGGATTGAAGAAAGAGATACACTCGCGATACAGATAGTTGTATGTAACTGGGATCAAATGACGGGGTGCGTGTTCTCGGTCCAGGGGATGAACGGGACTGCGGGGACACTCTGGGTGGGTCTAAGTAGAATTGCGCAAAGCCTCCACACAGTTAAAATGTGTTCAGTCAAGCAAAGGTGAAGCATTTCGAATCGGACCAGAGCGTCGTGCCTCAAACACAGCCGGAGGGAAGAAGCCCCTACGTTCTTTCACTCCCCTTGGCTCGACGAGCTCGGGCTCTGGTTATGAATGTATGTGAATGTAATAACTCCGTACTCAAGGACGAGATAGGACGTTCCTCATGAACGAGAAATTATAAGATGCAGGTAGCAGTTCGACAGTCAATACTTATGCTCGGGGCCGCTTTAATGAACGAGATCTGTTAGCAGTTTAACAATCAATTTTTATGATCGGGACCGCATTCAGGCGCGCGATGACATTACTAACACCATCATACTCATCATTCACCACCTTTTCTAACTTGCTGTATACAGAGACCTTCGGGGTTCTCTCTTCCCGGCCAGCGAGAAACATATCAGGAACTACACAATCAACTGTAATAATCATGCTGTTTTACCATCATTTAATATCTCTAGTCAATAAGACTACACCGTGGGATCAATCACATCAACTATATTTGGCGATGCTAACATGGCTCTGACTGACGCGCTCAAGGGAGAGTCTTTTCCAGTCACCCAGTTAGTTCATTCAGCCCTTTAATCAGCAGTAAACATCATAATAATCCGGCTCATGTAGCCGCAACGTGGGATCCTCATCATATACACCAGTCAATTTGACTGCCCCGCGGGACAATATACAAACCTTAATATCAGACGCGGGATTTCTTCCTGATATGTTTGTCGCCGGGAAGCGAGGACTTCGAGGGATTCCAGCAGGAGCAATAGAGTCTCGGCTTGATCTTGGTCTGCAGCTTAGTGTGGGAGGTTATGTCTAAACAGGAGTTAACCACCGGATGCGGCGATGCTCTGGGGCCGCATCCCCCTCCCCCCTACAGGGGGGGGGGGCATCTAAAATCCACGTTTGAACAGAAGTGGTTAGACACTTCTTAAATTTCACTTACAAATCTGTATCTTCCATTCCCTTAGAATCTCGGGCTGCGAT
The DNA here is from genome assembly GCA_016648135.1 of Agrypnia vestita. Classification (NCBI taxonomy): domain Eukaryota; kingdom Metazoa; phylum Arthropoda; class Insecta; order Trichoptera; family Phryganeidae; genus Agrypnia; species Agrypnia vestita. The sequence goes on along the minus strand of JADDOH010023188.1, from coordinate 31,308 downwards.
AATGTCAGACAAAGCTTGCCCTGAGCCTCTGTTGCGCCTAGTTGTTGTGAATATATATATGTTTGTCTTCCCCTACTATGTACTATGAACAGATTGAGCAGATTGGACAACGTGAGACGCGCTATCGGTAGGTTTCTTACTTGTGTTTTGAATATAACGTATGCTATTATATCTTGTAAATCTGTCATAAATGGGTGCCGCATGTGGTTGTGCTGACACTGTTCTAAGCTACTATTATGAGAAGTTGCTAATCAATGCGGGCGGAATCTTTAGCGTATGCCGTTAACTTGGCAACGATTGTATTGTTTTATATTACAGTATTTTAACCCCGATGGTATTATAGTTATGACTGTACTATGTAAGGAAGTTTTGCTACTAGCGTTTATTCCTAAGCTACGCCGCATATAATTGGCTTTTAGGCCGACTCAGGTCGTGGACGATATCGGCTATCTCTCGTATAGGCGAAACTGTAGAATTCTGGAACGGTTTCTAGAAGGGCCAAAATAATTTCGGAAATATGTTAAAACATGTATATATATATATATATATATGAATGTCTCTGGCATTTCGTCTATAAGTGTTCGAAGATTATACGTGGAATTCGAGTCGTTAACGGTTAGGCGTTCTACCATCTTAAGTAAATAAATACCTTATGGTAATTATGAGTACGGATTAGTTACGTGCGTTTGTTATTTCCATAGTTAGGTAAGAATTCGATCTATTTTAGTCTAGTCGCGTTAGTAAGAATACGATTCTCACCGCATATCAAAAGAATTTTGGATAGCTACGGACACAACGGAGGGGGAATTTTCCTAGCCACTAGATAGATCACGACTGGCCAATTTTGAAAATATAAATTCTTAGCAAAAAAAAAAAAAATAATATTAGCTTTCATGTAAATATACTTCCGAAGTTCTAAGTTCGACTTAAGTTTTCATCTAGTAGCTTAAAGCATAAAGAGTGTGCTTAAAAGTCCCAAAAGCTGTGATAAAGCTCAATTCGGTAGCTTAAAGTCTCAAGCTTTGGGCTTTTCGTAAAACTTACATTATTAAACTTTATAGTTAGGTATTTAGCTTAGGTGTGCAGGTAGATACGTTACAAGTCGATTCGGTTGGGTTATTACGCACTCGAGCTTGTCTAAACTAGTTTCACTCGGTTTTTCCTCATTGGGATGCGTAAGCGGGTTTATTAGCTTACGTGATTTCCTGCCACGAGTTGATTACTAATGTGACCTTTTAAAATGATGATTTCATAAAAAGATGATGCAATGGAAAACAAGAGTTGGCTAATATAAGCAGGTTTCTACTTGTAACAGAGGTACATAACAAAACGTCGTTGGTAGGGTTCGTCCTTGTAGTTGGACTGCCACCTCTACGGCAAGTACTTCTTGTATTTTGGGGTGGCCGTCTGCTAGTGCAACTCTCATCACTTTCTTTGCGAAAGAATAATTTCGTTTTTTCAGAATCTCGAACAGTTTCCTAGAGGCTAGACACATCTTGGCTCCTGTATCAATATAACCGGTTCCTTTCAAGTCATCAACTTTAAGAACCGCGGCATAATTCTTATAAAGCTTTGCTTGCATGCAACATTATAAAGGTAATTCAAAGATCAAAATTTGTATCTGAGATTATTCTATTCTAAATTTGCCAGCGGCGGATGCCATTTATGGATGAGTCGAAGTATATTATTCAATTTTCCGTAAATTTCATTCAGATATCCTTGCAAATCTTCGTAAGTCTGCAATTTCAAATGACCAGTGACAGTGTCAAAATTTTTATTCTGTTCTTCATTTATTTGAGGTAAAGTAGAACACCGTAAATTACTTTCGAAGATATCTTTGGTTATGATTTCAATTTTTTGAATTTTTTAGGGTAATTTTAGGTTCAATATTTCGGCTACAGTTCTGAAAAAAGATTCCTTGATTAACAAAAGCGGCAAGATCTCCAGCAATTAATTACATTAAAAAGGTTACAAATTAATCAAGATTTATGGCGGACCGAAGCACGGGTAGTGAACAAATTCAAGATGCGTCCATAGGTTAAAACTTACTAGCTTCTGATGACGTCGGATTTAGCAGAATCTTCTTTCAGCCCTGAAGGAGGGTAGAGCTCTTATTTTCAGACTTGAAGAACGCATCCCAGGCTAGGATTGATTGAAATAATGGCAATTAGGTTACTTTTATGTGACGTCGCTCGAACAATCTCCCCGCATCGTCTGGTTTTTCAGGAATCTGCGATCTGCGTGGCTGGAACCCAGGATGTCGGCTTTGTAGATCGCCGCTCGGTTCCCTCCAAGTTGCTTGGCCATCGAGGGGGACGCGTCCAGTGGCCCGTCATTTTGAGGTCTCCCACAGCCTGCTGAGTTTGCCGGGCCGACACTAAACCGAGTCGGATGGTCTAGATCGGGTCCAGATGGGATCGCCCTGAGAGGATTACATGTAGAAAAACACATTAGAAATAATTCAAGTATAAATGGCCATATGCGACCTTAACCAGCCATCTTTGCAATAGAAATACCTACCGCCAAAACGATTTGGCGGGCGACCGTAGTGTGACAGCCAGCCGTGTGTTCCAAAAACAAATGACGATCGCCCCGGCCGGGCTTGCTGCTACGTTCACTCCGGTAGTGTGGAGCGCACAAAAATTGAGTTAATTTTTATTCGAGGTTGCCAAGGTGAGAATTTCTGAAGTTATATTATAAAATTTGTTGAATCCGAATGTTGGTTTTTTATTAGTTACCGATTGCGACGAGCGCCAAGGAGGTGGAAAAGAAATTGTTACAATATGTATGATTGATAATGAAGGCGAGAACGAGAAGTATGACCGCTAACGGCGTTTCGACGGACGAACGGGAGGCTCAAACCGACATCATGGCAGTATTTAAATTAAACATCGAAAGCATTACAAAAATCTAAACACTTAAAATCATTCACAGACTAGCAATTGTCGAAATGCAAGACGAAGACATAAAATTACACAAAATACACGAAAAACACCAACACAACACTAGAATGACTCAAAACTATCACATAACACACGTCAAAACAAAAACAGGACAATCCTGATTAATTTGCAACGGATTAAAACTATACAACGACCTGCCACAACAGACCAAACAACTGACCACTGACAAATTCAAAACAGATGTGAAAAAATGCTAAAACTCGGCCAAATATAAAAAAATTACTTTGTATCTAAATTATATTATTATTATATTCCTATATTGAATCATGTAAAAATGTTATCCATAAACCTTTTAAACCATTAGAACAGTGTAACCTAACCTAACCTAACCAAGTCAAGTTGACAAACAATGACTTCAAAACACTTTGAAAATTTCATTTAACCCAAGTTAACCCAATGTTTTTTCAAGTTAACCCAACATTTATTTGATTTAACCTAACCTTTTTCAAGTTAACCTAACAATTTTACAAGTTAACCAAAGTTAACCCAACCCTTTTTCACAATTTAACCTAACCTTTCCCAAATTTTTCCAAGTCAAGTTGATAAGTCATTGTTTGGCGACTTGACGAAATAAAAGACATTACTTTTTACATCATTTATTAACTTTTATATTATTCATCATCACTATCTGTATCATTTACGTATCTGCTCGGCGGTCTGCACATCGGACAAGCCATATACATGTAACCGGCTGCAATCTCGGTTCGAACACCCGGTACGTGGGTTTCTCGCAACATGCGCACCACGCTTCCCATATCTTCAGGACTTCGGGAAACTTATGAAACGGCAGTATCACATGTTTTTTCAAGAGCAAGTGTTCCTCCCCTTGTTCTTCGGCCCCGGTGCACGTTGCGCACAGAACGAACTTCTCTTCGTCTGGAGGTTCATATACGTCGAATGTGCATACGATGTGGTTATCTTCCCTCACGTATAACGGCATGTCCTCATAATTTTTAAAGTAATCTTCCAATACTTTCTTCTTCACCATCATACTCCACTCTGCTTCTGGGGGGAAGGGACGTTTCATCTTTAAAGAAAAGAAATAAATTGATTTAAATTCGTTTATTCAAGAAAGTTACAAATAAAAATACATTTTCTTATGCTAAAAAAAATAAAAGTATTCTAATCTTCCGCGTTCCACGCGTCAATTTCCGATTCTTCCTCTTCCATTTTTATACACCACTTGTTCCAGAAATTTTCCCACGTGTATGTATTTATCGGGATCCTTTTCGGGTGAGGTTTTGTTGGTAGTAGTAGCCTGCCTGTTGCGACTTGGCTGAGATCTTTATGATGGCTCTTTTGGGTGGGATGTCCACAACATAGGGTGGTTTGGTATGGTTGGGTGGTTTGTCCCTATATGGCTTGGTTGGGAGAGCGCGGATGCGCTTGTGGCGTGATTGTTGGCATTTGGATGAGTATAACTCAACTACGGTGGTGGGAGTGGGTTTGGCTGAACTTTTGTGCAGTGGGCGGTATGAAGGCTTGTTGGTAAGCTTAGATAATTGAATGGGTGTTTCTATCTTGATCGATTTTGGGGTGGTCGGGGAGGGGGCTGGAGGCTTGAGTGCCGCAGAGGCTATGATGGGGGCTTGAGTTGGTTGTTTGATCGGTGTTGTTTTGCTATCGGGGGTGGGGGCTGTGGTGAGAGAGGGGGAGGGGTGTATACCCTCTGATTCGGTTTGAAGTTTGGTGTGAGTTTTAAGGGGACTATGGTCCTTTATGGGGAGGTGGGGGTGGCGGGGGGTGGTGGGGTGGGGGCGATATGCCTGGCGGGGGTCGGGTCGGGGGTCGGTGGGGTGGGGGGGAGCAGTGAGGTTTCGCCAGGTATGGTCTGTGGAAGACCGTAAGGTAGTGGTATTCCTGCACGAATACAAGCGAAGGTTTGAACTAGAAGATACGTGTCTTCTTCATGACTGAAAATGTAGTCTGGGGCGCTTCTTGTTTTGATCCATTCGGGAAAGTTTGGATCGTATTCCGCAGTTTGATGTGCGGTGAAGTAGGGGTCGTGTATACTCATGGTTCGGTTAAAGTTCGCACGGTGACATAGGTGCGAGGAGTGAAAATAGTGAGTGATGTGTAATATATAAATACTATAGGTATAATGTTCGAGATAAGAATACGGTAGTAGTGTATAACTGCTATGTAAGTTGTGTTCGAATGAGAATAAGATGGTAGTTGTGATTCAAGATAAAGTATAGTATAGACGAGTGTAGTAGTGGATTGAGCAGTAAGTAAAAAGGGTATTAGTATTAATATGCGTTATTTGGTTTGTATTATGTTATTATATTATAATATGTTGTTGGGCAGTTGTCGGGCGGGCGAGGGGTAATTAAAAAGCAATTAGTGCGCCGGCTGGCGAGCTTGGCCGGGGTAATTAGGCCGGTCGAGAGGGGCGCCAGGGTGATTAACGGTACCTGCCCTGGAATGCGGCGCCGTTACGGAGCTTTCTCCTGGCGAGCGGGGAGAGTGAGCGAGAAGGTATGCGGGCGGTGTGAGGGTGAGGGAGATGGCGATGTCTGGCGGCTGAGAGAAAGTTAAAAGAGAAAGTTATGGTAGCCTGCCTGACTCGGTGAGAGCGAGGTTTTGGGAGCGCGGTGGAGGTTTTATGATTTAGGTATGAATTTAGTTTTGAATTAGGATTTAAGTTTGGATTTAATGTAGAGTTAGAAGTGAGAGGAGTCTACTACAGTGTGTGAATTAGAATGCATGCTAAGTAATGAGCGTAGGATTGGGCGTGAAGTAGAGCAAGGTTAGGGGGACACAAGAACAGTAATGAGATTGAAGTGCTATATCAGATGTGAGAGCAAGTACTAAAACTCAACAGCCAGAGAAGTCCAAGACTTACCGAGGTGGAGTGGAGCATTGGTCTAGGAATGTGTAATCCGAACACTGATGCACTGTTAGAACTCTCGTTTAACGCACTATACACTTAAATAAAAGCGCAGCTGTTTGCACTGCGCGTCAGGGAGCACTTCCGCGGAAGAGACCTGAATTACACGGCTCCGTGGGCGATCCCGTGCTTGAGGTACGTTGGCTTTACTCCTCTTTCAAGCGGGAACGCAATATTCCTCTCACAGCGGAGTCACTTACACAGTTCCGGTGGATCGTAATAGATTTGTGAAGCACAATGTGTGGGAAATTATAAATACTGATGTTAGAACTGGTGCTGACTAGACGGCGGAGCGGGTCACGGCGAACGGAAGAACACTTTGGTTTGACACTTTCGGCGCGGTGCCGATAGTTTGTTGATTCACTGACGCGGACGCTCAAACGCGCGGCACCTCCGCACAGGGTGCGGACTAGACGGCGGAGCGGGTCGCGGCGAACGGAAAAACACTTTGGTATGACACTTTAGGCGCGGTGCCGATAGTTTGTTGATTCACTGGCGCGGACGCTCGAACGCGCGGCACCTCCGCACAAGGTGCGGATTAGACGGCGGAGCGAGTCGGGGCGAGCGGAAAATCACTTTGGTTTAGCACTTTCGGCGCGGTGCCGACACTTTGCTGGATCACTGTCACTGGCGCGTAGGCCGGGCGGGATGAGGGTACAGGTGGCGGTAAGAACACCAGCCCTGTCCGTACGTCCGTGTGTTTGTCTGTTAGCCCCGCCAATAATAATGACCCGATCCACTCATCAGTGATCTGGAAACCGGTACCTTTAAGTTTCTGTGCGGTATCAACCATTTGTGTTACATAGAAACCCATTGATTCGGAGTCTTCTAGTCGAATAGATATTAACTGACGAAGTAGACTGATGCGACGCATGAAGCCAGAGTCATCATACAGGGCCTTTAAACGCTTCCATACACCTTGTACTGTTTGCTCGTTTTTGATGTGAACATAAATTGAGGATTCAGTTGTCATAATGAGTTTAGCTTTTGCCTTTTTTTCATCCAAACTTGTACAATCAGACGATTTTAGCTTGTGAATATCCACACCATCCAATATCAAAAAATTTTCAGCTGCGAACGCCCACTCGTCATAATTTAGGTACATTTACTATGTAACTTCCCGCCGTATTGAAAAAACGCACACCGAGAATGTGGTAGCAAATTGTCAATCACAAAAACAACTTTCACGAACGTGATTCCCATACCAGATGTTAGAAACTTGTGCAGGTTCCGGAAGGACTTCTCCAGGAGACACATATTCTGCTATCACGTTGTGGCCGTCAATAACCACCTGGGACCAAATCTCAGCTAATTTTTCGCCTGAAAATAACATAAAATGGAATACAAAAATTAAAATTTACGTTTTAATACATATTTTACTAATAGAGAAGACTGTATGTCACTCTATTAAAATATACCTGCGAGCTGAATGTTTTTCAATTCTAGCGCATTATCGATGGTTTTCCCTTGAGAATCGAGATGGGACCCGTAGTGTTCATAAGGAAGTAGTACCGTGGCTAGCTCACGGCTCAAGGGTGCCATCCTTCGCTCAACTCGTTTGTAAGCCGATCGACCGGGTGCATTCGTAAACACAAACAGCTCGTCCAAATTATCGTAATCTTTAAAGCGTAATATACAGTGAGATATCACCTTTTTATAGCGTGGATTTTCATCGGGTCCTTCATCCACTGATAAAATCATCACAGGCTTGACTTTTCCATCCTTTCCTAAGGCCAGATTTTTAAAATCATCTAATGTGAGAAGTTTGATAAGGTCATTGGCGTGAGATGTTGCTGTCGAACTACTATGCTTTCCACTGCGGATTACGATATATGTTGGGCCTGAATATGTAACCGCTTCTTTTCTACCCATGCAGTTCTCTTTGATTATGTTACCAGCATACACAGATGGAGTCAGTTGATGGCATACTCCAACAGTAAAATCATGGTCATCGAGGCGCACTTTATAACTCAGATGCATTAAAACAGGAGCCTGTATTTTTGCAGCTGTTTTTCCAATCGGTATGTTTGCCTCATGATCTTGAGAGATAAAAACTACCTGTTAAGGCCCAAGTATAGTTGCAAGTTCCTCGAGACCGTTGGCAGTAGCCCTGCAGAAATGTTGATCAACGTGATCTTGGTGTCTATCTGTTTGGGGTCCAGGCTAGAAAAAGAATGTAACCAGTATTATATCACTACCCATAAAATTAAAAAATCAAAATATCAAAATTTAAGCAACAAAAGTTGGAGAAAAAAAAATACATCGGCATTGGCAGAGCAGAATGTGGTTGGTTATACCTCTCCGAGAAATAGAAACAGACTCTGCTGTAGTGTTATCACTGACATCTTCGGTGTTGGGAAGCACTTTGAGATCACCTTGCGTGGCTGAAGCTTTTCGTGCAGGTAGCTACATTCACCAAATACAAAAAAGAGACACACATCACCAATGTTCACACATGCGAGAGCAGAACAAATTTATTAGTCTGTTATTTTGCCGAAACGAAAGCAACATGAAAATAAGGTATTTATCCTTACCCAATAGATTGAAATACTGCACAATAAAAAATATGTCATTAAACTCGTGCAGTAAATACAAGCAAAAGAGCAGTTAGGCAAAATAATACATACAAGCCACATTTAAAATCACAGTAAAAAAATGTTTATACTAATTGTTAGTCGGATTAAATCAGTTTGACAGTTGTCATGATCCTCCCTTTTCCCATTCTTATACCTTGATACATACGGGAAAAGGAGGTGCACCACGAACTGATATAAACCTCCTCTGATGAGAAGGTTCCTTCGGCTAGTTCAATCGGGGACATAAATAGAACATACAGCTCTTTGTGATTCTCAGTTGGCGTTTATTAAGATTCTTTAATTACCCGTCTAGTGTCGAACAGTACTGCAATAAGAAATAATTTTGGTATGGTATGGAATAAAGGAAATAATATTCTTTGTCTGATTTTACATTTAATATTAAGAATAAAAGGTTTACGTTTACATTTAAGAATTATAAGATAGGTTACAATAGATCTTTATAGGTAGAATTATACATATGTAATCTTTTAGGATTATAACTTAATTATAGCTAACATGAAAAGTTCTAAAAAGGGGGGTATTCATCACTGGATAATTATAGAAAGTCTTTGTGATGATAACTCTGTTAATCCTACTGCACATTTTATAGGCTGACTCTTATCAAAATGAGTACTAGTTGATTGTGAAACAGAAGGTGCACCTATTTAAATGTTACATGTTACGAAAAGGATAAGTCTTCTATATTGTCTTTTGTAGTATTAAGTCTCTACTAGTTTACGTAACACAACAATAAAAGGTACTGTCACTGTATTAATAAAGAACTCACTGTTTCGAAGTAGTTGGTAGATTGGAGCATGGCCAGATCCGTTTTAGATCGGACCGGCACAGGAGAGGGAAGATGAAGCTGGAGACTGTAGCAATAAGATACCTTCGCGTCTTCTTACGTGCGCGCACCATAAGAGTCGCCCTGGTAGGAAGTCTTCTGTAGAGCGACGTTGACCGTGAAAATTATCCGGAGGTAGTCAGGTTTTACAGGTGCCTTTAAACCTCGCCTGCTGTCCGAGAATGTTTTTATTTATGAAATACTGTTACTCGGTAACTTGACGTTGACACAATGACGCGTCGGAATTTATGTATTGTTTATTATTCCGTTCATCCTCAATGAAAAGGATCACGCGGCACAGAGGATCTGATCCTTTTGTTATCGGCTTGTCAACACTTTATTTACTAGAAGAACTGTTCTGGATAAGCCGGAGTAACTGAAATGGCGTTATAGTTTCTTTGGAGTTATTAAAAATTATGGTGACGCCTAAGCATGGCGGTGAACAGTCACTGGTTGGAAAAGGCACTCACATGAGGATTAATACAACTGTTTCCTTCTTGGTGTCTATATAACCGCACAATCGCGTTTATTTTTATGAACAATGAGACGGACACACGTTTCTTACTATCAGAAGATTTATTTATGAAATATATTGTATTATATATAGCCAGAAAATAATAAATTGAGAATGGTCAAAAGAAGGATAAATTTTTTTTTTGACATCTCCATCCACAACTGATGTTTCTCTTTTAGTTGCTGCTGCAGCAGGACGTGGGTCTGTTCAGCATGTAAAATAGAGAGGGCATGCTTCTCTTCCAAGTGCTCCTGAATAAGAGCCGTCGTAGCCAAATTACTGGCTTGCTCTTCCTCAGCACACTTGAGCAAGAGTCGCTCCCTCTCTATTTTAATCCTTGTTAATATGCTTTTGGAGGAAGATAGCTCGCACATCCTCTTCCTTGTGTCTTGAGGCGTCGCCGTTTCCCTTCTATTCGATCCTATATTTCCTGATCCTGAATATCCCAATACACTTGTTATTATGAGAATTTGTATTTGAACTATTTTTTCTATTTGATACGAATAACAAATACACATTACGCAAAGATTGAGACACTGGTGTCCTCAGCAGGGTGCGAGGTGTCATAGCATCCATCACGACAGTAGATGGATGCACTGTCGTGGACGAATGCTCCGCCGTGGATGTGGATGGAGTGCTTGAATGTAGATGGTTCATGGATTCAGTCACGAGTCAGTAGAGAGGGCATGCTTCTCTTCCAAGTGCTCCTGAACTGGCTTGCTCTTCCTCATCACACTTGAGCAAGAGTCGCCCCCTCTCTATTTTAATCCTTGTTAATATGCTTTTGGAGGAAGATAGCTCGCACATCCTCTTCCTTGTGTCTTGAGGCGTCGCTGTTTCCCTTCTATTCGATCCTATATTTCCTGATCCTGAAAATCCCAATACACTTGTTATTATGAGAATTTGTATTTGAACTATTTTTTCTATTTGTTACGAATGGCAAATACACATTACGCAAAGATTGAGACACTGGTGTCCTTAGCAGGGTGCGAGGTGTCGTAGCATCCATCACGACTGTAGATGGATGCACTGGATGTGGATGGAGTGATCGCCATGCATGAATGTAGATGGTTCATGGATTCAGTCACTTGTTCCACCATTGGCACAGTGGTCACATCGTCTATGACAGCATCCAACACATTTCCTGCTGGGATTGAAGTTCCTGAAATAATAACAAAATTTGTGTCTTTTTTGCAACTATCATAATGAAGTGGTAATAATAGCATACATCAAAACCAACCATTGAGTCCGATGTCATTATCAAAAACTGGTGCAAATCCCAGAATGTTGGCATTAATCCAACAAGCCATTCTGTGGTTTCAGAAGGTCTTGAAGGAGGCGGACCACCACCGTTTATTTTTAAAATACTGACCTTTTTTGTCGCTTTTTTCATATTATCGAATTTTAATTTCAGTTTTTTGACCGACCTAAAAGTTGTACCCGCAGCATTGAATCTATTGGATAACTCGATCCATACCTTCTCTTTCTGAGAAATACTGATATGATCCGTTCTTTTATCCAATAAAATAGGGGCGAATTCATCGATCAGCGTTTTCAGCCTCTGCATTTCTTCATGTGTGAAATTTGTCGAGCGCATTGTTGTAGAACTAAAACAGACACGAAATTTCTCAAGATCAATGCCGAAATACTGCGAATAACACTAATAATAATAATAATAACGAATAATAATAATAAGAACACATATACCGTATACATTTTGCTTACCCAGAAAGTTGAGACATGATTGCACGTTAAAAACTCAGGAAATCCAAAATCAAATCAGTTTGGCGGTTTGAGGAGTTTGACGTTTGTTGTTTGAACTATTTTAAACCGCAAAAGAAGGTAGGTTGCCAGTGGTAAAAAACTGAAATAAATCATATTCCATAGACATGCGGTATTTGTGGTTTATTCTGCTTGGAACCCTATTAGCCTAACTCTTGGTAAAAAAGACGATTGTGCAACCCAAAATCGAGTTTACTCTCAGGTGAGGGTAAAAAAAGTTACTCGGGTCAATGTTGCTCGAACCAAATTTACTTCTGCTGGCGCAACCAAGCCTAAAACTAGAGTCAAAACTAGATGGATTCTTCTGCATTTTTAAAAATTGCAAATAGGCACGGTGATGCTTCGTTTTTAGATGAGTAGCCAAATTTGTGGTATTGTGTTAAACGTCTGTTTTCGGAAACTTTTTTTATTTCCTTAACCAATGAAAGACAAAATAACTTATTTTCGTCATCTTTTTTCTTTTCTGCTGCATTATTTTAATGGGTGTTTATACTTTTTTCTAAAATATTTGCAAAACGCTCGTCAGCTGGGTGAAGTTTTTATTTCTTTCGAGACACATTTTCAGTTGGAAATTTAACGCTGCTGTTGATACTGTTCAAATCAGCTTTTGCTGAAATTTCCTCAACATCAAGGCTATTGTCAGAAGCCTTGTTTAACAAACGATAATCTTTGAAAATGCGCAAATGAAGCTGTTGTTGATGCTGAAGTACTGATTTCAGATTTTTAGTTTTTCTTCTTCCTTTCTAGCATCTCGTAAATTTTTCAATTTTTTTTGTAAAATTTATCCTATAAAAGAAAGAAATACTTATTTTTATTTGTTTATTTACGTTAAGAGGCCCCAGTACACGATTTTTGGAATGGGAATGTTTGTACCAAATTAGGGGGTGCGGCTATTTATGTTGCGCGGGGTGTAGTAGTATTAAGGAAAAACAATATTTGAACATTTTAATTTAAAACTTATATCCCCCTAGATTATTAGTCTATTCGTATCTGTGTGACTGTTTAAAATAAGTCACGATTAGGGATTGCAATCACGCAGCTCATTCAATCCCGCGGGATTGATATGCGGGATTACTCAATCCCGCACGGGAAATTAAATCAAAAACATTAACATTTAGGTACTTATGTTAAACGCCGGACGGTGAATACGAAAACACTCGTCACCTACAGAAAGACGTGCCCAGAGCAGTGCCATTTATGAATAACTGACAGGATGACAGGACAGCCCGCCAACCGTCTGCTAGTCGCCGGCGCGGCGCTCTGTGCTGGACGGCAACGTCCCGCTCGTGGTACTCTCGATTTACGCAAAGTTTTAGCACAAAATTTTTAATTTGCGGGATCCGCGGATACGCGCTTTGAAGGTGCAGGATCCAGCAGATTAATAAAAGCAGCGGGATCCCGCGGGAATGTGTCATCCCGTTTTGCGGGATTGCAATCCCTAGTCACGATGCTCTTGACGTGATCAAAAAGTACTGAAAATGCATCATTTTCCCTCAATACTCCATCAACTATTAGGTTTAAAGAGTGCGCCATACAGGGAATCCTGTAATCATCTCCTAAGAACAATCGCACCGCTGCCACTATATTTGCGCCACCATCAGTAGTAATAGATGCGACTTTATATTTGTCGATGCCATACTCTTCACTAATTTCATCCCAACATTCCTTAATATACTGTCCTGTATGAGCCTAAAACGCAAAATTATACCTATAGTTGCACCGTCAGAATAACATAATATCTAATTATTACCTATCAAAAATTGAAAGGTCTTGATTAATTTGATCTAATAAATTAGAAAGTATTCCAAACTCATACTTGAGACAGCTAGAAAACTCCTTGTGGAATTAATAAGAGTCAGTCACTTGTAAAACAAACAAATTTTGTTTCATTCAAGGCTTTTTTAAGAACTGCTTGTGTGGTTTTACATTGGTTTTCTACCAATTGAGTTATGTAGAATCTTTACATTCATAATTATACAGTTTACAAGATAGAATTGGGACAGGGAGGAAGCAGCACTTATATATTTATATGAAGCTTTACTTGTTTTACTGGTCCATGATGTATGGATGTCGGTTTCCTCAAATCTGTTGACCGATAGCGGTCTGAAGATGTAGTAGCTGGTGGAGACACCGGCCTATAGCGTCCCGTCAGCAGGGATGACGCCCAGCTTTATTTGTATCGTCACCAGGCATGGTGATAGATGAAGCGATAAAACGGTTAACGAATCATCAGCTACACGCACTTGATTTTACTTGCGGGGCCGCTAGGTACCAAATCATGATTCTACTATTAATTTGGACTAATTATATTTCCCGGCAAGTAATTATACCTCGCAAGTGTTGATTAAGTTAACGTGGCTGATTTGATTCGAATTGACATATTTATACAACAAATATATCGCACTGATTCTATTTTACATAATATTCAAGCTTCTATTTTCTGCCTGGAGATTATCCTCCGGAGGTTCCGCCGTCGAGCAGCCGGATCTCCGGAGACGCGAAAGTATGTACTAGGTCTGCTCGAATCTGGTCAAAATCGAATTTTGTATGGAATATATACCGGAAGATCAAGATAGGGTGTGGGGGTGCGGCGCGGGGCGAGATGCGTCTGTTCAAATCGGCACCTGCTCTATAAGAGCAGGTGCCGATTTGAACAGATTGAATAAATAATATTAGCTGGTCTAAAAATAGATTTGTCACGCGTCGCACTTTTGTACATAAGTTTGTGAGTTCTTCAGTGACTCCTTCTTTCTTGTTAGGAATTCTTCATTTCTGATTTTGTAAATGAACAAAGCACCACCAGGAGAGCTTGAAGTAAGTTTCCCTTAAAAGTCTCTTCCTTGTGTCTTGAGGCGTCGCTGTTTCCCTTCTATTCGATCCTATATTTCCTGATCCTGAAAATCCCAATACACTTGTTATTATGAGAATTTGTATTTGAACTATTTCTTCTATTTGTTACGAATGGCAAATACACATTACGCAAAGATTGAGACACTGGTGTCCTTAGTAGGGTGCGAGGTGTCGTAGCATCCATCACGACTGTAGATGGATGCACTGGATGTGGATGGAGTGATCGCCATGCATGAATGTAGATGGTTCATGGATTCAGTCACTTGTTCCACCATTGGCACAGTGGTCATATCGTCTATGACGGCATCCAACACTTTTCCTGCTGGGATTGATGTTCCTGAAATAATAACAATATTTTGTGTCTTTTTTGCAACTATCATAATGAAGTGGTAATAAAACCAACCATTGAGTCCGACGTCATTATCAAAAACTGGTGCAAATCCCAGAATGTTGGCATTAATCCAACAAGCCATTCTGTGGTTTCAGAAGGTCTTGAAGGAGGCGGACCACCACCAGTTGCTTGTCTGCCTCTTTTTTCTCGACAAGTCTCCTAGAATGGTACAATATTCATTTTAAAATCGAAGAAGTATGTTGAATGTATAACAAAATGAACCAATTCGTTTATTTTTAAAATACTGACCTTTTTTGCTGCTTTTTTCATATTATCGAATTTTAATTTCAGTTTTTTGACCGACCTAAAAGTACCCGCAGCATTGAATCTATTGGATAACTCGATCCATACCTTCTCCTTCTGAGAAATACTGGTATGATCTGTTCTTTTATCCAATAAAATAGGGGCGAATTCATCGATCAGCGTTTTCAGCCTCTGCATTTCTTCATGTGGTATACTGGACTCTGTGGGGTTGTTTCCCACTATAGGTGTCAGAAACAGAAGTTGATTTAATAGATACAGGGTTAGTAAAACTACTGTTATGATTTGAATGTTTAATAACTTTTTTATTTAATGGTTAGTTATTATTATTTTTTTGTTATATAGTATATTAACCTTTTAACTGCCAGCCATATTTACTATGGGGGACACCTATAGGCCAGACATTTTTCCGTAAAATAAAGTAAATAAAAAACAATAAAAATAGACATAATATGATGAAAAAGTGTAAGAACTTACCAAAGAATTATGTTTTTCGAATTTATGACGGAGTTTTTTGAAGCAAAAGCAAAATAAATTCATTCCGCAAAATATACAACAGGGTTGTCACAATTTCACTTTTTTTGTTTTTTTTTTACCTGTTTTTTAATGTTACACCTTTAATATCTTACTATTATGTAGTGAATTCTTCCTGCGTGTGGTATATTTCAAAATACGGTTCAACTCATAGCATTGAATGAATCAAAACATGAATCAAAATTGTCCTTTGAGGCACGAAAGGATCGCTATCCCAATGAAATAGTGGTCTAGATACTATCGACGTCACTAGTAGAGGCAATATTTTCTATTTCGTCAGGCACATTATTTTCATTTTCATCCGGCTCAAAAAACTCTGGCAATTCGAATTCCACATCACTCTCATCAGATTCGGCGGTTTGTCCAACAATCTCATCATCATCATATGTCAGCCATTGTAATGTCACAAAAAGAAATATAAAAAATGTTTTATAAAAAAACGGAGAAACAAAAAATTCACGCGAATCTCGCGAAAAAAGATAAAAATGTGGTGTATATGTCGCAGCCATCTGGTTAAATTAGCCAGTTAGTTGAACGCCTAGGCCGTTCATTAAACGCCGGCATTCAGTTAAATGACTGAAGGACAACCAGCCAAGTCATTGAGAGCAACGTTTAACCAGATGGCTGAACGTCGTATAGTCATTTAGTTAAATCGGATATTGATGAATTTGTGATGTTTGGTTTGGGTGACCATGAGTTTACAAATTATTTACAACTACTTTTTACTAATATCTACCACTAAGTAACTAGTAGGTAATCTTAAATAAGTTCGTTTGTACAAAATTGATAATCCCTGAAACTTCTTCACTGGTTGCTATGAAATTTTGGCACAAAGTTGCATTCAAATACGAGGATGTTTTTGTATACCTAATTTATTATTATATACCTACTATTTATTTATGCAAATTAAGATGTACATGTTCGATTGTCCACAATCTTAAATCTACTATAGTTCTTTTTGACGCAAAGTTGCATTCGAATTCGCTAAAATTATTTGAAAAAAGGGCGCCGGTATATAACCTTTCAATATAGATAATTATGTAGATAGGTAGGTATCTATAACATTTTTCAATTTCAAATTTTTTTTATTACCTACATTCGGTTGTTGTTGCTTAAATAAAACGTTTGAACCGATAAGAAAGTGCGACCTATCATATCACGATATTTGAAAATAGAGAACATTTATGTCTATACATATCTTTATTAATCTATACCTATAAAACTCAATGTCTATCTGTTCTCTATACAAATCTACACCGTTTGTCCGATTCGATTCAAATTTTGTACACTAAGTTATGCTTTAGAACCCGGCGGGTAACATAGGCGACATTTCCCCCTACTTTTTTACCCCTTCCCCTCCCCCTGAGATATTTTCGATGCAAATCTGTCCCGTTTGACCCATCGGACTCAAAATTTGGAAACTTATTCTTCAGGACTCGGCGGGTAACATAGGCGACATTTCCTTCCTATTCTTTTATCTCTTTCCCTCCCCCTAATATATTTTAGATACAGATCTGTACCGTTTGACCTATCGGACTCAAAATTTGGAAACTTACGCTTTGGACCCGGCAGGTAACATAGACGACATGTTACCTACCCTATTTTTTATCCCTTCCTCTCCCCCTGATATATTTTCGATGCAAATATGTACCTACCGTTTGACCGATCAGGCTCACAATTTGAAACTTATTCTTTAAAACTCGGCGGGTAACATAGGTGACATTTCCTTCCTATTCTTTTACCTCTTCCCCTCCCTCTGATATATTTTCCATGCAAATCTGCACCTTTTGACTGATCTGATCCAAATTTTGTATACTTATTCTTTACGACCAGTCGGATAGTATAGGCGACATTTCCTCTTCCCCCTTTAACCCATCCCCTCCCCCAGATCTATTTTCTGTACAAATCTACACGGCTTGACCGATTGGACCCAAATTTTGCATACATATTCGCGATGGAAAAAATACGCTACATTTTCTTTCCTAGACATCCTATTCAACCCAGTCTTGATTAAATGAAAACATTAGAGGCTTTGCAATACAATGGAACCTTTGTTTTCCTCCACAAATTTATTTTCAACTCAATACATAACCCGTGCAACGCCGGGTACGCACAGCTAGTAGTGAAATACTTTAAAATAAATAAATGAGTTTTGATTAGATGTGTGTAAGTATAATAAAAATACAAATATGAATATAATGGCAGTTTTATTCAAGAAACCATAAAAATAGTAGGCATCGTATCTACGTGCTGTCAAATTACACAATAACACTTATAATAATAATTATTATCACAACTGACTTCTATCTGATAAAAACTTTGAACATAATATTTTTTTTTTTTTACATAATTATAAAGGAAAAAACATTTGGCAAATATTTTAGTACTCACATCTGTTCTCTAGTCTAGATAGGAACTTTACACTTTCTTATAGTAGAATTATTAATGGCATGAATCTTAGGCATACATTTGTGTTTCTAAATATACAATCATATTAAATAAATTATAGTGTCTTTACAAAATACAAAACAATTAGTAGGTACTTTTTTACGTATGAAATCAATCATACATACACATTACCGTTAATAATAATAATAATAAGTCTTATTCATATCTAGTTTTTTGTATTGTGTTATACTTCGACTGTCTAACTAAGGATTACCTTTTTGAAGGCAGTCGACTATTTAGAGAGCAAAAAGAACAAAAATATATAATTAAGTATATAATACAATAATTATTTTATTAACAAATATATAATAAATTTAAATTTGATAAAATAATTAAAAACAGAAATACAGAATCATCGGTAAGGAAGATATACAAAGCAAAAAGAGAAATCTAAATTAAATATAAGAAGCCTTCTAAGGGATTTTTTTTTAATTACAAAATATATAATAAAAATTTTAAATAAGCAAAAAATATTGAGTGGAAATACACAACATTACACAGGAATTCTTATGGGGTTTTCTCAGATAGTATACGACGAGCCACCCATTTCATTGTTTAAAGACAGTATGGTAGGTACGTAATAAAAAATAAAAAATCAGTCTAATCCGACTTGGGCCAATTAGGCTTCTCCATAAAAATCTTTTTACTTAAACTAAAATCAAAATAAGGAATGTATTTAGTACTTATTTATTTACGCAACTCAAACTATTGTGGCATTTAGATCCGCATAGTACATTTTTCTTAAAACAGGCACATCGGTTTGTGCGGCACTGTTTTGGCGCTGGTTTACATACACATTTTTGAAAACCCTGACCGCCAAATAAAGATTACCGTGACACAGCTTCCCTTAAGGATATTGGTATATCTGAAATATCATCATAAAAATCTTCGGACGAAAACTGTAATTCGTTCCGTGCGAACCAGTTTTTTAGGATTCCGGCTTTAGTTCCTACTCTGTATACTCCATTACGGAAGTCTACAATTTTTCCTCTTATATTCTGTGTATCCAGGGGTCCTCGGTCTACTTTAGGAACGCTAATAATAACAGCTTCACCAATTTTGAGTGGTGGAAGTTTTTTTGCAGTATTATTTACCATTTTTTCGGCAGCTCGTTTAGTTCCTTTATGGGCTTCATTTCTTTGGAGTCGTATATCTTGTTCACTTTTGCATAAAATACAAAGCATCTTCGAGCCATACCCTTCATTTTCCTCATCGGATAATCCACAGATAACATGTACAAAATTTTTACATGACCTGCAAGTATGCGCACCAGTGCAAGCATTATGACATACTACACAAGTGAAATTAGGCTCTAAATTCTCCAGCTCCTCAGTTTCTGCATGGTTTTTGTTTTTGTGTGTATCCTGTTGAACTTGAAAGTTATTTTTAATGGTTTCAGGTACACTAAGTAATTCTTTTGAACAACAGGGTTCCGATTCTCGTAGAGTGTTGTGATTATAGTAATTAATAAATTGATATTCAACTTGGCCAGAAAATCCAACAATTTTATCTGGTTTAGCGCTTAAATCGTTCGAGCAACAGAGTCGGGATTCTGATTGAATGTTTGGAGTCTGATCAATTTCAGATTCAGCTTGATCAAGAATACTTCTGTTGAGATGTTCGACACTCTCGTTATTTGAGTCCAAGTTTATATTTTGGTCGATAGCATGCATAGCTGCATCCACATGATTATTTTCGCTACTAGATTCTTCCTCCAACAGATTTTGTAATTGTTCTTCTGAGTCAATATTAACAAGAATTGAAGAAGGTATAGCCGAACTACTCAAGCCCGCTTTAGGATCACTGCCAAACAATGCTTTGTATGGGGATCTCCCAATTATGCGATGAAATGAAATATTTTTTTTATATTGCACATGATAGCACCCGAGAGCCCAATTGGTCGAGTTGTTATCATACATCCATGATCTCAACATATTTTCGACATCTTGGTTGCTTCTCTCAACACTGCCTTGTGTTTGAGGCCTCCTGGGGCTCCCATGAACTATCTTGCACTCAGGCCACATTGCAGTTAATTCTTCGATAATCTTTGCCGTAAATTCGCGGCCATTATCGCTTTGTAGTATATAAGGAGCCCCAAAAATCATGAAAATTTTTAATAATTCTGTGGCTACCTCCTGTGCTCTTTTAGTTTTGAGCGGTCGAAGGCTCATGAACTTTGTAGAATTATCCTGATAATTTAACAGCCACTTATACTCGCCTGAGGGACAAGATTGGAAGTCCATTAGGTCCACCTGCCCTCTGATATTAAAATCTTGAGATACAATTGGCCGTGTGACTATACCTTTTTTGGGAAAATTTTTTTTTGTTTCACATGTCGGACAATGAGCAAGGAATATTTCTATTGCCTTTTTTGGTATATAACATTTTGATTTTATAGCATGTGTCATTTTGTCTCGCCCACCATGGCCGCAAGATTTATGTACTTCTTCTAGGATGTCAAAATATTCGTTTCTAGGTATAATACGCACCGTCGGATCATTTGTAGATTTCCTTTTAAATATCAAAAACTCTTCATTCGCAATTACCATAATATCATACTTTGATATCCAGTAATATTCCATAGCCGTCTTGGGTTGATTGGAACTCATGGTCACCCTAGGTTTTCGGATATTGTTCATTACTTCCAAAACTCTTTCGGCAGTCCATGGTTTTCTTTGAGACCCTAAAAGAAATAACACTAGATTATTATGCGTCTTTATCACAACAACGCGAAATAAAGTACGAATACGAAATAACTCATGACAAATATTACTCAATAATAACAATAAACCAACCTTGATGTTGTTGTTCGTATTCAATCAGTTTAGACTCAAATATCTTGCGAAAACTTGCAGAAGACGTATTATTATTTGGCACTTCCATTTTTTCGTACTATGTTAACAATATTACACTTTAATTTCACTTAAAATTGCACACAAGAACAAAAAGTAACATTTACGGTTTACGCTGTTGACGCCATATTTGTTTTGGTGACTACTAGCGCCGCAGTGGAAAAAAAGTGATCTAAATTTGAATCACTTGGCTGAGTCTTGGTCAGTCATATTCAAAGGGCTGACTTTCAATACGCCAAGTCGTTAAACGTTGAGTGAGTCTAGTTCAATTAACTATCGGCCTAGGCATCCAACTGAATGCCGGCGTTTAATGAACGGCCTAGGCGTCCAACTAACTGGCTAATTTAACCAGATGGCTGCGACATATATAGATCGCGGGCGCTGCGCCGCGTGGCTCGATGCGAGCGAGGTTTGTACCTGCTCGCCGCGAGCCGACGCGTCTTGTGCTACGAGTTGCCGCTCCGTATACACACACGCGCACGGCGTTTGCAATAAATAAATAAGTCCGTTGCCGCATGTATTATAACAAAAAATTAACACAATAATTTGAACACAACGTGTACAAAGAAAAAAATAATTTCATAGACACACTAGATAGATATACTCACTCACATTGCACTATATACAGGAATACGGCGAAATAAACCCACTGATATTTTAAATAATCGTGAACAAAATCAAACTGAAGTACGAAAAAACAGAGAAACAAAAAATTCAGTTGAATCTCGCTAAAATAAAGATAAAAAAATTATTTTATAGACGCACAAGATTGTTATATTCACTCTAATTGCATTAAAAATACGAAAATGGCGAAAAAACCGACGAGTATTGTCAATAATTGGGAACAAAATCAAGCCAAACGCGCAGTTTTAAATTGAAGTATTGCAGGATTCCCCGTTTCTCAGCCAAAAAACTTTGCAAGCGGCGACCCTAGCGAACTCTGAGAACTGTCAGATGGAACACTTTCATAAATCACTAATTTTACGATATTTGGTGGTTTTAAAAATATGGTAACTGCTTAGGATCGTTGTCTATAGATGCCAGTACGATTTAAAATTGGTGTCGTGTTAAAAATCGTTTGTTGTTGTGCGCATTTACATGGAAAAATTCCCGCGCGGTAACGCGGCACTGGCCTGACGGGACATGCAAAGTTTCGCGCGTTTACGCGGCAGTGGCACTGATCGGGTTAATGGAGAATATTTTTGGCTTAAGTGTGAAAAATTATATCCCACAAGTGGTGGCCATTTTTGGCTTCGCACATTCGTGCTCTTTCCAGTACATTTTGCATAACTTTTCGTAAAATTTCCGGTGCTATGGCTTGAATTTCATTGCGAATGTTTTGTTTTAGCTGTGGTATGGTTGCTGGCTTATTTGCGTATACCCTTTCTTTCAAATAACCCCAAAGAAAACAGTATGGCGCTGTTAAATCCGGTGAACGTGGGGGCCAATTGAAATCGCTTCTGCGCGAAATAATGCGTTCGCCAAAGAGGTCCCGTAACAGAGCCATTGTGTCCCGTGCACTGTGGGCTATGGCTCCATCTTGTTGGAACCACAACTGTGGGTGGTTTTCTATAGCTGGCCTCAAAAAATTGTCCAGCATCGTTCGATATTCAGCACCATTAACCGTAACTGAGGCGCCATGTGCATTTTCAAAGAAATATGGACCAATGATCCTAACGATACGACTTTTAATTTAATTAGCTGGAATTAAATTAATTAGAGAGGTCCTGGCTACGCCAGGAGGCGGAGGTACTCGAAGTCGCACCTCGCACTCTCAGGCTGTATCACTATTTTTTCAATCAGTCACTTAGAGGGTGGGACGGGGAGACAAAATAAAAAAGTATATTACGAAAATAATTATATTCCTAGAAATCAAACCTTAACCTACGGACACACAAAATAAATCAATAAAAGAAAATTATACAGAAGTAGCTTATGGTACAATTACACGTGACATCATATATTATCTATAGGGGCACAATCAATATACAAACAACAACAAAAATTAATCTTTTTACTACTACCTTGAATCTCCCGTCTTCGAAATTCGGCCACGCGTGGTGCGATGATGGCCACGTCTTCCACGTTCCCGTCTTCTGTGCCGGCACTGGCGGCCTGGTTATCGCCCTGATAACCGGATCCACTGATCCTATCGTCTTCCTCTGGACCTGTCTATAACAGCGGTAGTATCAAGCTACTCAATCCACCTGATGCCGCTGTTGATAGACTTCTAGGTCCTCATTCTAGGGGTCCACTGGACGGTCGCTCTGACCGGTCCTGACCGTTGCCTCTGGAGACACTTCCCTGTCTTCCGCGGAGCTCCTCTGCATAGTCAACTCAACTGTCGCACTGACCCGTTGAATCGCACTACTTCTGCTCCACCACACAGCCAGTAGGCATCTCGTCACTCTCGTCTACGGAGCACTTCGACCCTCACTGGTCCACTCTCAGCCGTCGTGACTCACTGTCCTTTCCCCGGGCTTCAACTGTCTGTGGGAGGGGCCAGCCGTCTCTTATATAGAGTCTTGGCGGCTGTGGGCCTGCCTCTCCATGTCTGACCAATCCCTTATTGGATAGGCCTAATTTCCGACTACACCCCCTAATATTTATTTTACTATTAATTAACTAAAAAAATAAACACCTTAAAATTTAGTACAACTGATAAAAACAATACATACATTAATTACATAAATACATTGGACTAAATTGTAATATAAATATTTATTTATTTATCTATTTTATTTAATAATCTATTTAACTAATAACCTTAACAATTATTTTATCATTATACAAAATCTTAGCACTTAGTAGGTACCTAACCTTTTTTATTAATATAGCTAACATATATTTACATTCAAATTATAAACTACATCTCTATCTATACATTTACCTTAATCTATACATTCTACATTACTACACTACACTATATTAAAGTCCATTAAAAAAACACACAGTAAGAAGTAGGTAAATTCACTTTCCTGTCAAAATATAATCGTCAAAAGCACAAAGTTATAATCATACATTATACATCAGTCTTAATTACCTATTAAAGAATACTTAATTATAGATAATCTTTATATAACATTGATATTTACGAGACATTATCTCCCTCATTCTAGAGTAGGGCCTGGCTATTTGGGTGTATGGGTGGTCTATTTCGTCATTCAAAGCATTTTGAAATTCAACGGATGTGACTTGACAGCGATAGCTAAAAGAGATGTATGGAATTTTTCTACATCTCCTTATTTTTCTATTATATTACATTACAGACAGTCTTTCGGTCGTCGCAATTAATGTGTTTCTATCCTAAGACAATCGGCTAGTACCTGGAAAATTGGCGGTAGACCATGTAACCTGTCAATTCTTCGTAATATATTTCTTCCTTATAGAGACAATGGTGGACCTTCCTAACACGACGAACCTCGGCAGTTAGCATCGAATTACCCAGAACTATTGGTTAAAATCATGTTCAATGTTTCTTTATGAACAAACGGCCATTTCAACCAACGCAGCTAACACGTGTCCGGCCCACACAATGAGGGTGTTTTTATGACAAAAAGAAATTTTAAATGTATTGACCCTTGGCTCCCGTATCTCTTACGAAAAAAAACGACCACCCCGTCGTCGTGAATATATACGATCGAAATTGGCGCGTTTTCCACAATAAAATTAATATGAATACATCAATCCTTTCAGACGATACACCGCACCAAACAGTACACTTAAGCGGGTGTAATTGTTGCTGATGGACTGTTCTTGGATTCTCCGTAGCCCATATCCTGCAATTTTGCTTGTTTACGAAACCATTCAATTGGAAATGGGCTTCATCGCTCATTATCAAATTGTTAATGAAATCGCGATTTTCTTCTGCTTTTTGTCAGAATGAAATGGCATAATCAAGCCGTTGTTGATAGTCTATCGGCGTCAATTCTTGCACAAGCTGAACCTTATATGTATAAGCAGATTTCCGCTGTGCAGCAGAGCCACTTTTGTCACCCGCCGTAGCTCTCTTTGAAAGGAATCTCTTATATTCTTCTATTTTTTTTGCAGCGCATCGTCGAAGGATACTTGAACGCGTGGTCGCCATGTTCAAATGGTTAAAAAATATGTAATAAAATAGACCTGTGCAATCTCACAGATTTATTGCGTCCGATGGAGGATTAAACTAATTGATATTTTAATATTATTATTATAATTATTTAAGAAAGGAAATGAAATGTTCTAAAATTAGGTTTCTTGTAGGATCATCATTGCCCGGATGATTATTTTGCTATTTCAAATGCTTTGTGTCTTTCGTACGCAAAGTGTTGATCGTTCATCATTACAGCCATGTTGTGTAACACTGTGCATGACACTATGATTGATGGAACGCGCACCCTGGACAACGTAATGCCTTTGTAGCACAGGAAGCCTACTTTTTAGCACACCAAAACCTATTTCTATTACGAATCTGTGCCTCATTGTAAAGGTTTTCAGCTGGACTGTTTTAACTTGGGCTAGCGGTGTAAACAAATATGTTTGGCTCTGTTCACCTAAAAAAATACAGTTGGTAAATTGTTCAACCTAAAACTTTTCTTTTATAACAGAATTATTAAATATTGTTTGGTTATGACTGGAACCCAGTCAGCGGGCAACAGTATCGCTAATGATGAGGCGGACATCACAGATTGCCTGGACATTCATGGAGTAGACCCCTTTTCGATTGTGGTATACTTCAACATCCTCTGCACCTGAAATAGGAACAGATACACTCTTATACTCCGATATATTTTATGTGACTCGCAATCACACATGTTATTGCCTTTCTTTGAAGGCATAATGAAAAGGATAATCGTTTATATTTGCATACTAACTTGGAATCATGGGAACTTGTGTGCAGTTTTTTTTTCTCTGGACAGTCAAAATAAAATGTGGTGACACATTTTATTTT
Source organism: Agrypnia vestita (assembly GCA_016648135.1). Classification (NCBI taxonomy): domain Eukaryota; kingdom Metazoa; phylum Arthropoda; class Insecta; order Trichoptera; family Phryganeidae; genus Agrypnia; species Agrypnia vestita. Next base: position 5,473 of record JADDOH010023188.1, on the reverse strand, counting down.
GACCGTAGTTCCTTAAGGGCCGTTTGATTGATCAGTAGATATAGTAATTGTTAGACAGAAAGCATAGATTTTTACGAAAACGAGTATTTCAATTGGTGGAAATGCAAAAATCTGTGATTTATTTTAACTATTACTCTTACTAGTGATCAAAAAACTCGACCCTAACTTTCTATTAATCACAAATGCCCTTTTAGCTATCTATGGAATTATGATGGAATCGAAATATTTTGGCATTACATATATTATTTTTAATGCTCTAAAATATCATTTTAATAACCCTGCACCAGGCAAAATTACCCCAAAACACTAATTTGCTTTCTAGTACTATGTCGCCTGGTTATTTTGAAGGCCTTTCAGACTCAAATATTTTAACATATTCTGAATGCTGAATTATCAAACAAAAGCGTGGGAAAAATCATAATTTTTCCATTTATACTTAGAAAATGAAATTACATTGTTAAGAATCGGCTACTGGATCGATATCTGATATTTTAATTTTTTTTAATATAGCTTAAGGGAGGTGGGGTAAGATTAATTCGTACAAAAAAAGGCATGTTTTAGTGAATTTTTTGTGACGACACAGTTAAAATCTCATTATTAAAACCTGTAGTGATAACTGCCTACCTACCGGTGTATAAAGTGGTCGCCCCTTTCTCGCACGACCTAAGCTACCAACTAAAAATTTCGTTTTTATAAATTATTTAATACAAATTCTATTTCTAATATGAGGAGCTTAACTATCCTTCACCGCGCTCTTACTGTCCTGAAACCGCTCGCATAAATAGCTGACATAACTAGAAGCATGTCTACATAAATAAATATCTGAATAACCTTTTTTTTTTCGAAAGAACTGAATTGAAAATCATAGAATTGTTCTCTAACATCGGGACACCTTCGTAATGTAGTTTATCGATGTTTAATTAATATCAGGACTCTAATATGTTTACGTAAATATCATTCTAGACGCTGATACTATATATATTGGCTCGTGATGTCGTTTAACCTAATCTATTAAAATGTATATTTACACGTAATTATCTGTGAAAATGGCTCATGATGTCGTTTAACCTAATCTATTAAAATGTATACTTATACGTAATTATCTATAAAATTGGCTCGTGATGTCGTCTAGTACCCACATTGTGACGCAAAGCAACCCGAAGTTCTTTGAGAAAACGTGTTGTATTTCCAGTGATCAAACCATACGAGAGAGAACAAATTTACGCTACATAATTTAATTCGGACGGAGAGAAAAACATATATGGAAACAAATTTATGAAAAACATAAAAAAATTCAGTTATTTGGATAAATTTCCTACCTTTTGATTTGAAATATTGAAGTGAAGATCTCGCCTCCTCTGTTCATGAATTTGGAAGAAGGAAACATTTATATAAATTCTAATTACATTATGAATGCTCGAGGTTGACCGGTTCGAAGTAGGTTTTTATTTTATTAGCAGCCCGTGAATTTAAAATACTTAAAATGATTTGAAGACTATATGAATGACGTCAGATTTAATTGATCATCATTCCGCGAAGATAAGGGTGGAAAGGGCTCCTCCACGTACGCCCTTCCGGATGGGTTCCGACCTTTTACAAATGATGAACCCCCTCTCCTTAGAACGAACAGGTCAACCCGTGGCTTGATATTCTTTAATTGCTTGAGTATCATGCAATAAGATGGTGATCCCACGAAGTGTACCAGGTTTCCGGCGACATATACACATCAGGAATCCTTCCTCGCGTCTGACGGTGATTTTCATAGACATAAGTTAACTGATGATGATTTGAAATGCGATACAACGTTATCAAGCTAGTGGCACAGAGATCCGCTGGGAATCCTCAATCCTGCGTCAAACGGATCCATTGTAGCACTGCTGTGTTGATTTCGTGTTGATGAAAAGGTATCCTTGAAGTTATCGAATAGATAATTATAATGCAGTTCTTTATGGTGATTTCGGCCAACGGTGAAACTCGTGATGTGTACATGTCGCCGATAGGCAACCCCGCAGGAACATTTTATAATGTTAGTGATGATGATGATGAAGGTAGGTCAGTTGTTTCCTATCCCGAACGTACGTAATGGGACAAACAGACGGATTGTCTGAATCATCGAAATTGAAATACATATTTCATGCAGATAATGTAGAATTTAATCATTCTTCATACACTCCCAAGGTATGTCATTCGGCAGATCGAAGATTGCCAAAGCCTGAGGTACTTCCACCGGCAAGTTGGCAGACGTTTCCAGTCAGTACCACCATTCTTGACGTCTCAGGCTGCAGAAAATGCACTATTTCTAGTATACCCTTGACTGGTGGTCATGCTCTGACATGGTGGAACATCCATTACCAATCGTCACAAACCCTGGTCCTCGACGATCCAACGAACGACGAACCTTGCCTTTCAGATAGCACGATTATTAAACCAATCAAAACCAATACCAAGGAATCTATTACTTATTACGCATTATAGTCCGGAACTGAAACTTCAATTAAATGTTTTGTACGACCGTTAGTTATTTACATTTTGACGAATAAACCTATTAAATGTTAGTGTATGATTTTGAACTAGTACGTGAAATAACAAAAATAAATAAAAATAAATAAATCAGTTTAACTGAAATACCCTTTTTGACGTCTCTGCTCGGTTCAAAGTATTCCACTTTTATTTATTTGTTTTCCTTGCTCCTTGTTCCCTGTTCCCTTATTTTGTCTTCCTTCTTAATTCGTCTCCAATAGGTTATATAGATAGATTATTTATACCAAAATGGACAGCGCTACCGCACTGCTTCACGGTTTAAAAATCACTACTCGTCTCCTCGTGCGTCCCGCGTTTTATACACTTCCAGTTGACCTCAATTCTTCTGCTGACGTCACTTGTTTACAACATACCGCACGAAATTTCCAGGAATTTTCCCCTCCCTCATACCTCCCCTGGCCTAGAGGTCATTAACATGGTGATTTTTAGAGTAAACAAGTCTAAAAATAGAATACGCATTGTACGTACCCAAGGCTTTCAGTGATGCAACGAATACGAACGATTTTTTTGAATACGAATAAAATATTCACATTTTCTCTCTGAATTAAGATAGTTTATTACCGCTTCTTTACCATCCCTTTGTAATAAGGTGTATATTTGGTTCATCACAAACCAACGGTACATTACAGTATGACATTCGAAGAATATTGTGTAAAATTTTCACGAAGAAATATAAATACGGCAATGGCATCAATTATTCGGACGTGTCTCGGAAAAAAGTAGAATTGCGGTGGCCCTCATAACTTGGTGCTGGATCATCTAAAATCAAAAAATCAAAGTTCATTCGTTAGATAATAGTTTTCCCCAGGTAACGCTGGGAGGGTTTTTCGAAATTTCAATTTTTCACTTTTTTGGAACACTTTGAAGGGAAAAACGCGAATTTTTGCGAAAAAATCGGCTAATATGGTATTAAAAAAATTAATATTTGCCGTAGCTTAGCTAAATTTTCAATTGGCTTTTCGTAAACTCTTTCTTTCACCTTTCCCCAGTAAAAAAATCTAACTGATTTAAGGGGTTATATACCTTTTTGTGCGGAAAAAATAAGGAAAGTTTGGATTTTTTTTTAAATATGTAGTAATAATTTTATTAAATCAAAGTTATAATTTTGTAATAGTATATTATTCATTGAATAAAACACGCCTTAATTTATTTAAAAATATTAACAATTGGCGGAGTTATGGCTCTTTCCCCGAAACCCTTTTTTTTTCATGAGGCTTGCGGTGATCACCATGGAAGTCCAGCAGGTTAACTGAAATCATAAAATCAAAAATATTTCATTAGTACATGAACATTCCTTGTACTTGAACTATTATTTAAATAAATATTTTGTTTTTTCTGCATACGGGAATGTTTTTCTCAAAAAATCAACATTTTGAGCTCTAAAAATTTTATTAAAAAATTCTTATCTGCATGATAAAAAATTATTCATAAAAAATGAATCGTTCAAGTACACACAACATTAATTACGAACAATTTTAAAAAAAATTGAAGAAAATCGGTCAAATAGTTTTTCTGCAATCGTGATCACGGCAAAGGCACTTTTGAAAAAACACCATTTCGAGATAATCGAGTTTAAAGTTTCAAGATTAGTTTATATAAACATTAAAGTCGATCAGGTAAACTTACAAATCATCGTCGATTCCGGGACCATATAGCGTGTCAACTGCACTCGATGCAGCCTCCAAAATATCTATTTGGTGTTGTCTGCTGGCCATTCGTCCCTCCCTTGTCGCACCTTGCGCCCGAAGTTCGGCCGTCGAAATTCGCCTCTCGTCCTGCTGTGCGACGTACTCATGAGCGTTGCTGCCACAATGCACCCCCATTGCCTCGAAAACTTTCAAAATAGATATTTGCCCCTCGATGAATATACAGGCTGATGTATAAGCAGCAATTCTTACAGGTACTGCACCTCCTGGAAGATGTTTCGGGGACAGTTTCCAGATCAGTTGGTTGTAGCTCTCGTTGTTATTTTGAGTGAATCCACCGAGGCATCTTTCAAGCAATTCATCTTTAGATAAGTCTTCGTATATCGGCTCATAATCTTCAATACATCATCGGGTAGGGGTTGGTAGGAGTGAACAAATCCGGGGATCTGGTTTTTCTTTTTTGGTTTCTTGTTGGGTAGCGCAGCAAAAGCTCTCTGCCACTCGCACCATGACTCATCACCGGCGGGACATTTATCGTGTTGGGGATTCGTGTCGGTTGAGCTATAGTGGTAAAACGTTGCCCAAATGTCATTTTTCATTTTCTCCAGTGAATTTGAATTCCGACGAATTGCTAACCCGTAGTAAACAGCCAACTTGTCTTATCATTTTCCCAGTTAATTTTCCCCTACCACCCAGCCCTTTATTATTTTTTTTAGCGTTTCTCAGTCGTGTGCCCATTCGTTTCTGCACGTGTCCAATGCATTCCTTCTTCTGCACGACAAGGTCCTCGTATGGCTCCGCATTTTTTATAGAGGAAAAAGTTTTGGAGTCGCCGTCACCAACGTAATTGGCGTACTTCACCCCATGCAATGTTTCGGAACGTCTGAACATTTCCAGTATAGCATCTACCTCCATCTTGCCGGCTGATCCCGAATGATTAGATGTGCACTGAGGTTCATGAGTTTGAAACCATTCTATATACTCGGCAGTGTCCTTTTTTTTCTCCCAAGTTTGGCACAATTTACAAAAGGCGCTTTTCACAGCAATGTCTACGATTTTCCCAGTGTAATACCCCACCAAAGACGCGACCCCATACAAGGAAGTGAATCCACGTTTCTTCCAAGTTCCATCGCCAGATACAGTCAAATGTTTTTTAATCAACCCCTCGTTTTTTTTCATTTCGTCACGCACAGCAAAACTAATAAAACGATCAAATACTGTTTTTACGGTAGTTAAAATTTGTTTCAAGATGGCATCGTAAGATTTTTGTTTCAGAAACGGTGGCA